>JAVQJL010037002.1:0-10727 GCA_036024295.1 Nannoperca obscura
ACTGTTTGTCTGCTATATGATATATTTAACTGAAATTGCTGATCCGAACAACCAATGATTTATAAAGGAAAATCTTGAAAATGATCAGGGGTGCCCAAACTTTTGCATGCCACTGTACATACTCTTCTCTAGTACACAATTTCTACAACTAGTGTGTTGTTTGTTTGTGCGTCTCTACTCCAGCCACATTGAAATCTGGGTCATGGGGGCATGGCTGGCTGTTCTGCTGGTTCTCACATACCTGAGGATCATTTATCATCATCCACCTGCAGACCTTAAATCCTATATCTGTTTGTTTTTTCCTCACCACTCATTCCCAGATTGTCCTGTTTACCTCTGTGGCGTCACATCAGGCTGAACTTAGTATTTTTTGACTATTCCTTGCTATGTTTTGATCAAGTGTGTTTTTCTGTACCATAGATCCATCATTGCATCCAAGAATCTTGTTGTGCCTTGGACTAGCGCCCCACTCCTCACTGTCTGCTCCCTGTGTTTGGATCCAGAGAATTCCATTTTATTTTATTCATAAAGCACCATATCACAACAAAATCATCTCAAAGCACTTTTTTGTATAGAGCAGGTCAACACCAACTCTTATTGGTCGAAAACTGTACTGAACCACAACAGCTGCCCACTCCTTGACACATTTCAGTAAATCTTACAGAATCCTTATCATAATTCTAAAATGTAAATGTTGCTATCAGTTTCAAAAGTCCAGCTTTCATCAGGTATGTATAAAGTCTGGAAACCATCCCTTGGAGACAAAGGTACAATGAGGAGGATATCTGAGTCCAAGATGAATCTCTTACCATTCCTTGAGATCAGTTAAATGTATTTTTTTTAAATTGACAAAACACACATGAAATATCTTCTGGTGTTATTGTTGGAGCCTATCAGACATTTGGCAAAAGAGAAGAATAAAGTGAAATCTTGGCATTTCAAATGGAGCAGGGCAAGCATGTAACTGATGCCCGGCAAACAATGCATGTGAGTGGAGTGGGGGGCCTGGAAGCACAGGGATAGTTTCCAGATGAGAGTTTGCTTTTATCATCTTCTGTTGTCAGCGAATTTGCCATATTTGGCTTTGTTGTCCAATATCTGGAGCAAGTTAACAAGCTGCTCCACTTGACTTAAGATCTAAGTTGAGACAGATGCCTCTAGGAACACTAGTTGTGTTCATTGTAGGTTACTCTTCATTCATTGTCAGTAGCTCTAGTTTATAGTAAGGCTCTCAGAAGCTTTTATGGAGGATATTCTTGGTCAAATTGCAAGTCCAAATAGAAAATGAATATTAAATTAAAATTAAATTAAAGATAAATATTTTACTAGGCTACTATGCCTACTACTAATAGTCTGGCTAAAGAATAACCTGCAGTAGTCTACGCTATAAATCTTGTAATTAAATCCTTTCATTCCTTACAGTTTACTGCACTGGTAATGCTGTGACTTGTACAATAAGAACATGTAGCTACTCTGAGCTAGCCGAGATATTTCAGCGTAGAAATGTGCTGTAATGTTAGTAATGTTAATCCATTCTGGCATATCCATGAGTAAAAAACATTTTTTTCCAAGTCCATTTCTATTTGTGTGACTTAACACTGCCTGTTTACTGTTTGCAAGTGGCCATGGTATTAACATAACATTACTCATGCATGCCAGCAATTTACAGCTGATAGCTAGTTGCTAAATGTTAGTCTCTCTCATGGTGCACTGTCCGCTGCTTTCTCGCCATCAGGCCGCGGGGGAGTTAGCGCTCCTTTTACTGGTGACTTTGTTTTTGAGGCAACGTGGACAGAAATTTTAAAATCAAAATAAAGCCATTGCTTTTTAAATAACAGAACTATCGGACCCTGCTTACTGTACTTTTTCCATTGTCATGGCACTGTGCTTTTTAGCAGCAGCTCCCTCTGCTGTCCATAAGGTGCCTCTGCATCCCAGCTGCTTCAAACCCTCCCTCCAGCCTTTGGGCCACGCCTCCTGATTTACATACAGCTTTAAAAAAACAAATAGAAATTAACATTTAAATATCTAATAGCAAATGCCTAATGAAAAAGATTTTAAAAAATTAAAAAGCCAAATGTCAAACTCCAAATGTTAAAGTGCAAATGCTTTCTTATTTCCATTGCCATTTTCATTTTAGTCTACAATTTGAGATTTCAGTTTGAGCATTTCTATTTAAGCTTTTGCATTTCAAAATTTACCTTTCCTTTTTCAATTTTCAATTTTTTTAATTGAATTATGGCCTGATTATTCCTACTAGTGTGGTAAAATATTAATCTTTTTAATTTTGTCTCTTAATTTTCTATTTGCACTTTTAATTTGAATTACGATCAAGGATATCCTCCATAAGCTTTGATGCGAATGACTTATGTGTAAAAAAAACCCTCAAAACAAACAGATATAGAATATATCCCATTAAACACAAATTTAATAAACCCCACTGCCTCTGGGCAGTCATTTCAAATTACAATGCATCCCATTAATAATTCAGACACATTCTTTGTGTGCATTTAATTATACAATAACTAAAGGTTAACTTCATGACGATGCATGAGCGCACTGGCATTTAGCAGGATGAAATGCTTATTTTATCTTCTTTGTTAAAGTAGATAATTGAATAATGGCTTTTCTTTCAAGCTCTGAACATGTTGATCTCTATCACCTTAACCACTGGTAACTGAGAATGACACCCACTGGTTACCCGCTCCCATCCACATTGAATTTCCTTGGATCTGTTCCCGCTCCGTCTTAATTAGTGCTGAAGTGCAAGGAGGAAAGGAAGTGTTTCTCCATGTAAAATATCTTTATTCATAGGGGCTTAGCTTTGACTGGCACGGCCTCAAGACTTCCCAACCTCTCTCTTCGGGAAGCACGCCAGATGTTATTGATATTCACAAATGGCTAGAATTTGCATCTTGATGTTCCCAAAAAAAAAATCCCCAACCTTGTCCAGATCACACCAGAAGGGAGGAGACTGGGTAGGCAGCCTTACTTGTATTGAGTAAACAAAATGAGTCCGTGGGAAGAGGTTTGTGTGCTGCATGTGTCTTTTTAAAAGACAGGCAGTTCATTTATTTAAAGTGATATGGTGCATTGGAACTGGCTTAACTTCTTCTTCAGTGGTGGTCGATGGGAAACAGGGATAAGGGCTCGTGCAAAATTGCACATTATGCAGGTCTGCCATATCCCATGACGCCATACTTTCATATTCACATTTGCTTTCTCTTAGCTGCGTTTGTTTTTGTTGTCTCTCTTGGTTGGGCAGAAAATCTGCAGTGTACGCAGCTGTGGACTGTGGTTATATGGATGACAAATAATGATCCACCAAACTGTACACATAGGTTTTGCAGAGCGATCTTCTTCATGGAAATGATGAGAGGAAAAGGAACACGCAGGATGTCTAATAAGCTAAACTCTCAGCCAATTAGGGACAAATTAATCCAAATTAATGAGCAAAGGATTGACAAGCGGTTCTGTCTGGATGCTGTAATGTCATCCTAATCAGTGGCCTGGAAAAACCTCACCTTCAAAGACTAGCAGGGAGAATATGGACATTTTCTATTATTAATATAACAGAGGTTTGGCAGGAGGATCACTTTTCTGCATCCATATACTTCTTTATAAGATGTTTATTCACATGGGTGGCTTATCACCAGGCCAGGCTATCAGGAAGAGCCAAGGGGCATGTGTGTGTGTTTTGGGTATTAGGTTTAGAGCCTGGCCAAAGCAGGATATCAGGTGGCCTTTTAATTACTCTTCTGGTGGGGGATCTAGGCAGTGGATGAGAATGGCAGATGGATCCTTTGACTTCGCTTATCAAGGTCTAGTGATCCAGAGCACCTTGAGAGCCCTTCTGGCTAACAATAGAAAGCCCTCCTGGTAGAATAGCAAAAGGTACTAGAGGCATAAAGGGACCGTGACAATGAAAATATGGCCTCGGGTCTACACCTTCATGCAGAGGTGCCCCCTTGACCTGCATATCGACTCCTCAAAACATACACACACACATCTCCCCTCTGTGACGCCCACCTCCCTGGGCTCAGAAACCCAAAGCAGCTGGCCGTCCATCTGGGGCTCATCAGTTGCCCTTGAGAGCAAAAACAGGCCTTGCTATGGCAGACTGGGCATCCGTTCTGCATTATCACCACTGCCGCTGAACTCCCCTCCTCTTTCCACCACTGCCCTGCTATGCTAGCACCCACTATCCCCCGCCTGCAGTCCCAAAGCCACAGCAAAGAGCCCTGTTACGCTCCACGTTCAAACGACTGACTGTCACAGTTACTATTCTTATTTAGGTTGTATAGTAAACTCTCAGATGCTAAGCACGCGAGAATTTGAGAAGTAATGAATGTGGTCATCCTCATAAGGCAGGAATCACAGACAAAACATGGGGCCCAGAATCTGTATGAGAGCTATTAATGATAGTGGTCAGTAACTTCCCCTGCTGGAGACACACAATGAGCAAGGGAGACAAAACGTGATGGAGAGAACAGTCAAGTTTCATCAAATTGTGGCCCAAATGTTCACATTTTCAGTAAAACATCAAAAGGAAATATGAATAAATTTGTGTTTTCATCCACTGCTGTAGTGAATATCAGAAGTTGGTTCATCAATATGTTCGCACTAATTCTCAAGTCGTAGAAGAAGACAACACAGTGATGTGAATTAATTAACCCTTGTGCTACCTTGTGGAGAAGACACTGGGTCAAGACATTGGGCCACTGGGTCAATATGACCCGGCAAGGTAGCACAAGGGTTAAAAGAGCTCCAGTCAAACAGTGGAATACAATGTGGAAAACATGATGTTTGTTTCATGTATTAATGTGAGAAAGGTTGCAGTTTCCTCATCGCTCCACACAGATGTCATGTTTTCATCTCCCGCCATTTTATGTCTGTTCTTCAGCGGACATGCTTCATGGACGACATGATCAATTTGTCAAGTCTGTTTTCATTACACTTTGTGTATATCTATTGATAAACTAACTTTTCCACCTCCACCTCCACCTCAGCATTTTCGATTAAGGTGGATGGAAACACACTTAATGTGTTTATGGGTCCAAAAAGATGGCCAGGGATGCAGTATTGTTCTCCTAGATAAACCATTAAAGCTGGTATCATCTGGTAACATCTATAGTGTATGTTGAGTTATACATTGTTCATTTTACTTGTGTTTCCATGCTCCATAGTGGCTACAGGTGGCTGGTACACGTCTGCGGAGCTCTCCATGTCTGCCTAAATGTCCAGGAGCAAAGCACTGAACGCTAAAATCTGCTCCAGGGGTTGTGAAAGGACATATTTCAATTGCTTTGTGTACACTGACAAGTAATCTTCATCTTCTTTTTCTTCTACTCAGTGTTCACTTGGAATTCTGGGCACCTATCAGTAACATTTGAACCTAAATGTGATGACACTTGTGCGGTTGTCAGCTTATGTTGCCAGGCTTCTGTCAATAACATTTTTGCTAAACCCCCAATAACAATGACTTACAGAATGGATGTTTTTCTTCAAACTTAAACTTTGACTGTTGCTTATTAAGACAGGAGTATGTAATATTTTAGAGAAATGCTTCAGATATGAAGCCAAGTTGTTTGGGCTTTAAAGGATTTGAGAGTTTCTACCCAGACCAGTTGAATCATGCGTTGAAGAGCTTCACTGAAATGAGAAACTAACCCCTTTGCTAAAAATACACACTTGCAGGTTCCAATGGTAGGGATTTATTGATATTGCAATTTAATATCAGGTGAATTGTTTATTGGGTGTAATACAACTTTACAGATTCTATTAATAATGTACAATTTATTATTTAATTTAGAACAAGGGCTTTAAATTTATGAAACCTCCATGCTTGCTTTTCAAATGTCAAAATGTCTAACCCCCACCACCACCCTCCCCATTCAGACTCCCCAAGGATGCACATACTATGTGTGTTTGTGTGTGTGTGTGCAGTACATCACCCCATCATAATTCGCTGTACTTGGTGCAGCAGCGTGTCCAGGTCTGTCGATCAACTTACCGTCTGTGTTTCCTTTCAGCGTCTGCATGAAGCTCTCCAGCTAATCAACAAGGGAAAATAAACTGCCAGTGAGGAAGGCGGAATCTGTCATTTCCCAGTGAAAAGAACTCAAAAGAAAAAAAAAGAAACACAGGAAACAAACCCCAACTGGAATTGAATAAATGTCTATAATTTGTAAAGAACCAAAAAAAGACTATAGTTCTTAAATTGCATCTTAAGCTCCAACCAAATTGACTAAACAAGGAGGCGTACTGTTGTACCCTGGCAGCTGGAATCTTTGAATCACTGAACGTGGCCTTTCATTGAGTAAACAACGTTTAATAAAAACACAAGGGCCTGAAAACTGTATGGAGGTTTTCAAGCCAGGCCCCCGGTGGAGTTCACCTCATTGCAGACCAGGAATGTACTTTCCCTCCTTATTTTCTTGGTTCTACATGACTTCCTTTGATATACACCCAATCTGGATGTCGAGGGAAATACTCAAACACAAACCCCTCTGAAACACATGTTCCAACACTACTGTACCTAGAGAAAAAGTAAGCTGTGTTTATTGCTATTGATTGAGAGGTTAAAAACTAGGCATCTGGCTATTTCTAGATTATTTTACTTTAATTCCTGTACAACATTTAGTACAAAAATGTTTTGTAAGATGAAGACTGGTGAATAGAAACCCTAAGAGGAAGTTTAATTTTCACGGTCATAAATCAGTCAGGCTCTGGAGGATATGAATAATAGTCTAAGTGCGTAATTCATAATTTTTGGTTTGAACCACGTGGGGCTTTTTGGACCTGATAGGGCCTAGGTATACATGGCTTTGGGTGTCTTGTGGTTGTGTGATGCTGCAGATGTGGACACAACAGAACTTGCGATGGGTCTATTAAACCACAGATATTTTTCCCCCATTAGCTCTGATTAGAGCCGCCTCCAAGGAATGAAGCCTTTATTGTTGCTGAAGTGGGAGTGTTGGAAGGATTCAGGGAGCAAAGAGAGAAAGAAACCCCAATGTTATGAAGAAGAAGAAACTGTATCTGCAGGCTTGTGTGTGTACAAACAAAATGCGTATTTGATGTAGATGTGTGTGTATGTTTTTTCTAGTAAGTATGAATTTAGTCAACATGCACTTCCCCACATTTGTTACAGTCCCTTACCAGGGGGCTAAGCATGGGGGTCATCCATGTTTTCCAGGAAAGACAGCCACAGCGGGGACAGCAGAAATGGCCAGTCTGTTGTTAGAGATAAGGTCCTGGTGAAATCACAGGCTGGCAACGAGACAAGACAAGACATCAGAGGAGACCGAGCCATGCTGAGGTAGACCCCAGACATTAATTTCTTTCATGTCTATTCCTAGACACACACACACACACACACACACACACATGCTCACACTGTATCACACATACACAGTGTAGGTTTGTGAAGATTGGCCCTGACCTAGAGCAATCACCTCAGTACCCGCTATGATGTCTGTAAATGTGTCCGCTACTCATTAGAGGGGATATGGCTTAGAGGAGCAGAAGCATCAGGTAATATCCCAGGGATTCATTTTTTTGCTTTTCCAAAAGAGCAGCATTCTAGAGTGAGCGATGCACTGGCTTATTGGCTCCAGAAACTACTGTTTTGCTTGAAGTTCTTTAATTCAGATCCAACATCAGTCCAATGTTCGGTTGTCCACATACTTTTGGCCATGTAGTGTACATAATTGACAATATGACCCTGCTTAAAGTATCAGAGCATTCAATTAGAAATATTATTAAACTATAAGCCTATTTTCCCTAAAGCTGTCTTTTACATCTGCAGGGGACAACAGTAATAGCCATGGCTATTTCTAAAGTAACATATTTTTACTTGATGTGGACATCCAGAGTCTCGCAAACCTCAAACAGGTTTGAAATAATTTTCCATGGTTATTATTGAACCGGCAAGACAAGACATTGGGTTGATGTTAGCTGATTTATTGTTGGGAATTCATTTTTACTTTGGGGAGAATAAACTGTCCCCAAAGTGCATACTAAACTGGGGAAAATGGTCGCAATCGTTATTTGTGCTGCTGCCTGTTTTGGACTCTTGAAAAGAGATTTTTAATCTTAATGAGTCTCTGGTTAAATAAAGTTTAAATGTTTTTGCTCTAACCAATCATAGGAAATGATATATCTGTCCCTGTCATTTTTAGTCAATGTGTACGTTGCATTAGCAGTTAAATATTTGAACTTTTTTAAAGAAATATACAGATTTTAGACTTCCTGTATAATCAATCACCATTTTTCTGTTGCTTTGGATGTAGCTAGGCAGCTGGCAAGGCAAGTTGGCAGATGTTCCCAGCTCTTATTCTACCTATTAAGGTCTGACTCAAAGAAGACTTGATAATTGCTTACACACGTGAAAAGTATGTAAAAAAAAAAAAAAAATGTTCACAGTTAAAGCATCTTATAAAAACACTGTAGAAAACCACCCATATGGTGAAGTTACAAGTTGTTGCTTTGAGTGGTGTCACCTTCACAAAATCACCAAAAGAGAAGCTGTGATATTGAAGTAAACTCACCCAGCTTCTCTTCTACCTCTCCGTCTTTTTTCCACAGATGCAAAGTCTGTCCATGTTATAGTTCAGCAACACAAATAAACTCGCTGGCCTGCAGATCTGATTCATCTTTCAAAGAGTGCTTGTTTTGTGGTTTCTCCAGGTTCGGGCATGCAAAATTTCAACTCACCACACTTTCTTGTGTCTGTTTCTTTTTCTCTCTGTTATTTGGAGGGACTGCAGAGGCTAGCACAGTTGTTTATTTGTCCACTCTGAATGAAATGGCTTGTGTGGATTTGAAAGAGGATGGACATGATAGGCATTCATGAGTGTGACAGTTTTTTCATTTTTTTGAAACAGGTTGTTTTAAAATAGAGTGTGTTTAGATATATTAAGACTGGAAAAGAAGTTGGCTGAATGTTTTACTGACAGGATGTTGATGGCACCCTGCACAGCAACTTGCGAGTGAAATTTGCAGCTTAAGACAACAATTTTCACTCCTTAAACAGACTTTGGCTGACAGCAGTGCATTTGCCATCTGCATTTTGACGAGGAATAAATAATCAATATAATGTAATTCACACTTGACACCATTAACTGTTAATCTGAATCCATATTCTTTGGAGGCTTTTCAATTAGTCACCAACTATCATGACATAATGTGTGAGTGATTCTGAGCTTACTGCGGCATTAATGTGCATTGGAAAATAAGCCAATTAGTACTGGCACAGATGATATGCTTACAAGGAAAGACTGCCTACATAAGATGAAGAATAGGGAAAGACATCCTTCTTACATGAGGTATTGCTTGAGTTGTATATGTGGGATATTAAAAATGACTTTGGTGCACAGCGCTGCCTCTGTATAATCACTTAATCATCTATCATGTTATGAGTGAAGAGTTCACTGAAGACAAATAGTCCCAGAATAAATAGATTTCAACAAGAGAACAGAGGGAGGGAAAGAAAGGGGTTTGGCAGGAGACTAATGCGGTTTGGAGAGCAAAACTATTCCACAATCTCACTGTATCCCCCTCTTGGTCTCGCTCTTCTCAATATCTCTACCTATCTCATTTGTTTCTCCCTCTCTCTTCTCAGACTCATCCTTTCTTTCTCTCCATTCACCTGCCTCTGGTCCAGGCATTGATTGATGACCACATGCAGTGTGCATTCTTCTCTTGAACTGGCTGGATATGTATGTTATGCTACCCATTTATAAGAGCGTGACCTCAACTGTCTGTGACCTGAACGTTCCAAACACGTGCATTCAGTTGTGTTCCATTTGATCTGTTTTCGATCGATACTCAGGGTGGGTGTTCAGGCTGCTTCAAGGAACTGTAATATGAGTATCTGTCAATTAGAAATAAGCTTATTAATTTCTTAAATACCTTTTCTTATAGAATATGGTGCTAAATGTGCCTTACTCTAACCTCACACATCTCAATAAATTAACAAAGGAAGTAATATTTTTCTTCACTGCCTTTATGTGGTTGAGCTAAATGCTAACAGCAGCATGCTAACATTCTCACAGTGACATGGATATTATTACTATATAGCAGGTAATGTTGTGTGTGTGTAACACAGAGCTTTCAGTTTGGACCAAAAGACTTTGCTAACCTAGAGCATCGCCGCTAAAATGGCTGAAAACACATTCAGTTAAGGCCTAGAGCAGGACTTCGATCTGGCAAGTCAGTCTGGACCCAGCCCATACCTTGTCTTATGAATACAACAGGTTATGAAATGTAACGTTCTCTATGTTGATATATATCCTAATGAACAAAAGGACCTCTCATTGAAGAACACCACCACATCACTGGCCAAAAAAAGCCAACCAGCGCCTCTACTTTCTCTGCAAGCTGAGAAGAGCTAGAGCCCCGACAGCCATCATGTGCATCTTTTACAGAGACACCATTGAAAGCATCCTCACCAGCTGCATCACTGTGTGGTACGGCGCCTGCACTGCCTCCTGTCGGAAGAGCCTTCAGCACATTGTGAGGGCAGCTGAGAAGATCGTCGCACACACATCTCCCGAAAAGCCCTCTGCATCGCAAAGGACCCCACCCACCCATCACAGAGCCTCTTCAGCCTGCTGCCATCAGGAAGGAGACTGCAGAGTCTGCGAGCCAGGACCAGCAGACTGAAGGACAGCTTCCTTCACCAGGCTGTCAGGATGCTGAACTCTCTCCCTGCTCTGCCCCCC
>JAVQJL010037012.1:0-19942 GCA_036024295.1 Nannoperca obscura
CTTACACCAACAATTTTTTTTCTTTTTAAAAATTTTCAACCTGTTGTGGGGGGTGGTATAAAAAAACAAAAACCTGGGCCCCCCCCCCCCCCCCCCAAAAGCACAACACACAAGATCATAACAATATTACACTTCATAAAGTGCAAGCCTACAATATCTTAATCGTCAAAAGCGTCAACACAAGGGAACGTGGAGGCTGATATTACAATCAAAATAGAAAGAAATGTAGAAACGGCTTGTTTTCCCAGACAAATGTGAAATGGAGAAAACAGGAGTGTTCCTCTGCCTCTCTTCAAGTCCTTGAAAGTTGGAATGTAACATCTTTAGAACATTTTGCTCCTCCTTCATTTCAACTTCACATTTCTTTACACATTTTATAGACTTACTAAATACTGAACAAACACATCTGTGCCAAAACATCGCTTTACATTATCTGAACACGTACTCCAACAATGTCAATATATTAAACGCTACAAAACAGTGTTCTTCTTGTCATTTATGTTAATTCCTACCAGCCAGCTGGGCTACTTCCCACATCGATGCATTATTTGAACATTTTGGTCAAGGGCAGTTACCTGTCTTACAGTATCAGCATCACTACAGTGGCCTGTGCAACCGCTCTCCCAACAACACCTGGTCAACAGTCAGACTTCTATGCCTGCATAATCCCAAACATACGACACGGTCTGAACAAAATATAAAGGCCTGTGGCCCAAAAAGATATTAAATGCACTGCTGATAATGTAGCTGTGAGTCCCAGCAGAAGTGTGGCTAAAAATGTCAATTTCAAGGATAAGGGTGGTGATCATATACATTTTCTAAATATCCACAAATCCCATGAAAATTACCAAACCAACAATAAATGTGTCCTACCAACTAATTAAAAGTACTGTGTGTGTCTCACAGCCTGATTGTATCTTCTTCCTCTGATCCATAGAGCTCCATGTTGTCCACAAACTATCAGTGAGCCACACTCTTGTTCCTTTCATCACCATGATTACAATCTCATAGCCCACCGGCTGAATGATGATGATTCAAATGCAGTTACATTTTAAAACATGAATAAAAAGCTAATATCTAAAGTTCTGAGACTGATTTAAAGCTAAATTGGCTCTCAGACTATTATAGCCAACATATTCTACAGATCCTACAGATTCTGTATTGATATGCAGACATCTGTTTATAGAGATCACCATGAACACACACTAGTTTATTTTGACTCAAACCCACACTCACAGGCCTGCTTCCCCAAATAAACACTAGAACACCAAAATTAGTATTAATCCATGGCTGAAAGTAGTCCAAAACAAACGCACTATTTCCTCCTGTTTGAGAAATGTTTGCTAAAAAATTACAGTGATCAGCTATTTCAGGAAATTACTGAGCCTTAAAAAAAAAAAAAAAAAAGAAACTATACATTTACTTTTTTTTTTAACATTGTCAGTAGGATCCGATGGGCTTGACAGACAGGCAGGGGAGGAAGAAGCATTGACAGATGGACTAACTGATTGTTGATTTTGGTCTTATAATATTACAAATAATAACACAAATGGCACTTTATACTTTATCTAGAGGATGGGTTCATGGTAATCTAGCTTTTAGATTATCAGATATTCTGTGTGCAAACTAACATTTTGGCCTAAGAATGGCCTAAGAAAGGTCAACGGGTCATGCAGAAATGTATTTGCAGTCTGGGGACCACGCCACAACAAAGTCTGGAAACTTGGTCAGCAGTTTTAGTAGATACCCTGTCTTAAACCATCTAAGTGTTTTATCAAACACTTTTCAGCAAATCAGCAATCCCCTGGCAATTCAGTCAGTACTTATAATACCCCAAGATATCCTTCTTAGGGTGAAAATGTTGGATGGAGACCCCTAACCTGCTGACAGACACTGCCATCTTTGAGCCTCTGCTAGTGGGACAACAATTAAGGTTATAATAGTACCAATTAATGACAACAAGTCAGAAACCTGCATGTCCTCTGGAACAATGCATCTTAAAACAGTCTCTTCTTTTCCAAAACAACAAGCTACAAAAGTTGTGTTTTTGGTTTTGTAAATGTTATGTTACTTGTGGTGTTCCCATGAACACTGAAGACAAGCATACCTTTTCTCCACTGACCAGGTATTTGGTCTTTATTCTGCTAACAGCTGTGATGAATTTAGAAAGAATGTCTGTACTGTGAGACTGTGTGGGGGATTTCATTCTGACAGCAGACTACTGTTGTCTACTGAATGGCTACTCAAACAAAAATCTTCTGGAACTGCTTGCTAGGCCATGTTAAACCCAGGCCATTAGGTAAGTGTCTTTGACCACTGACTGAATGCTTCAGTCACAAGAACAGGTGGGTGCCTGATTTAAGGCCACCGACATTGTGATACTTCCTGTGACCACCTTGATTCCTCAGTGATCCCATTCAACATAACATTTGATTTAAAACTACCTACAAACTACCATCAGTGATTTGTATCTCAAAAGTTCCACCATGGTAACCATGATGTCTCCAAAAAGGCTGTCTTAAACTGCTTTAAGCTGCCAGTTTACCTTGCGAGGCAGCTGGATTTGTGTAAATCATTTGTGTGAATCATCCATCTTGGCAGGCTTCAATTTATGCGCATGTGGCCGAACCACAATGGTTTGAATCAATGAGCAACCCAACTACTGACAGTTATGACCAATGTTTAGATGGGACGACAACAATGGTGGCTGCTAAAGAGGTTAGCGTGGATGCTGCTGTAGCATCAGTTCTATCACAACTGGAGAGGATTTTTTCATTGAAAGAAGAGAAAAGAACGTCACTGAAGGCTTTTCAGTGGACTGGCTTCGGCTCTCCCACTACTGTTCACTAATCTGATTGGTTGAAGCCTGTGATACACATGATAGACATTTGTGAAAAGCCAGTGTCATGACTGGAGCTGAGACTGAGGTGAGCTCCATGGCTGTTATAACGTATCGAATCTTTCGATCAGGATCTCACACAGATACTCTCTTTTGTCTCTTTCAGACATTACAGGCATCTGGAAAGACAAGTCCGTTAAATAAACTGCCAAATATGGGAGGGTACGGGTGACGAGCCAGGGCATTAAATCGAGTTTCAGTTCATATTGTCTGCACTGCATTGTCCTACAACTTACTGTTTGTTATACAGTTGCAAAGCCGTGGAAACCCACCGGAATGGAGTGCAGGCTGCTTTTGAGGCGGCAGGTATGACATGAAATCTCTATCTGCTGATAAACATTGATGGTGGAGATGCTGTGGTTAGTCTTTAGTTTAATCTCTACAGCTGTTCAGTGTTGGCAGAAACACTACAGGACCTTTTCCAGTTGGACGGAGCACTACAAACTTTACAATGCTGCTGGTGCAATACGGGGCCTTTAGGTTAGCACAAGTGGCATGTGCCATTTTGTGAACCCACCTGGTGAACCGGGTTTGGGAGTGCACCCACGTGTTCATGACCAAACCGATGAGGACACGGACAGCAGATGCGCACTACACTCATTGACACGGGCAGATGATAGTACTTGTTCACACGGACCCTCATGGCCACACAGATGCAAAAAGTAGAGTTTCTCTCTCAAGGCAAAGTGAAAAAACCCACAAACGGTCACGGTCAATTGTTTTTCCACAGTTAGTCAGCCATGTTGTTTGCTGCTTGTTCATCCCTCCACCCAGGCATCCTCTCTTTTCACTACAGTTGTTTCGTGGTTCCAGTAAGTGACAAAGGCGCATGGCGGAAAAGCAAAAATCCATGCAGCAGACATGTCAGGAAACGGAAATGGCTGCAGTTCATGAAGAAGCAAACCAATGATATTCCATTCATGCTACACAAGTGGCGGGTCACATGATAATCCTGTCATTAAGGTAAAAGAGGCGTTTTGGCTAGTCAGTTAAGTAATAAAAGGAATAGTGAAAAAATATTTGTACTTACTTTTATCTCCTCTGTTATCAAACTAGACTTGTCTTCATTTGTTGACCCCACTGCTGATGTATAGACCCATGCAACACATGCACCGGCTCAATTCACTTCCCAACCTCATGCCACTTTCGAAACTACAAACCCTACCCTTAAAAAGGTGGAGGCCATTCTTTGTGCATATGAGAACCAAATGGATATTTCTTTTGCATGCAAATACAGCAGAGTGATATGGGAACGGAGTAACTGTCACTTTCAAAAACGCACAAGGCCGAAACATTGGACAATTAAAAAGGTATTCGACAGCTTGCTGGCTAATGACGAGGAGTGCAACATCTTTACGACGAGTGAGGGCCAACAACACGCAACAGAACATGACCTCATGCACCTCAGCCTGCTACAAGCTTAACTGTTACACAGCAAGCACTGTTTGGCAAAATCCAGAGCAGTAATAACATTTTTGGTCAGATCTTTCAAATTCTAACCTAGTGTGCGAATAATGTGCCAACATTACACATGTTTTTAATCTTTACCAATGCAGTGAAGGGCTTTGTGTTGTCTCTCAGTACCACCCTGCTTTGCCTTCACACAGATAAAGTCCCACCTGGAAGCCCAGGTGTTTTTCTCTATCATTTAGGCTTACACAAGCTCCGCTCCAATAAACAATGAGAAATATTATAAAAACCAAGTAAAGGAATAATCCAAGAGGCTGCGGTTTTTAACCTTACAATTGGATGGGAAATGTTGAGTTGAAAAGTTATTTGTAGCCTCTCCGTTTACTCGTATGTCTTCCATGATGCTTATATTTACGAGAAAAGCCGCTGAGACTCAAAACACTATATTAAACTCCCTGGCTTATCTATGTGAACATGTTAATGTTGCACTACATTTGCATCCACAAGTAACAGTTGAATGCAGGACATGGAGTTGTATGTGTTGAATCAGTTATTTCATTACCTGTTAAAAAAAAGAAAGAAAAAAAAAAAGAAAGAAAGACCACTGAGGGCTCTGGCAGTTGAGTCTGTATGTACACGTATGCCATTTTGCCCTGTACGAACATGTTAGTAGGCTTCCAGTGAATCATCCCAAAATAGGCTCTGCACGTCCAGCATGGTCGCCAGCTCCAAAATATGCTTCTGTAGAAGGCTGCTCTCCACTGTGTCCTGTTTGGGGAGCTCAGGGTATGACTCTGGAAAACTCCGGGACTCCTGCAATCACAACATCAAGCATCTCTGACTCCCACAAATAACGCAGCAAACACACTTTGAAGGAATACAACCAACTAAAGGTTTTAGCTGTGAGCCTTTGACTAAAAGGCAACTCAATAAAATATCTTACACAATTATGTTAAAAATAACTTTATGTGGGTTTACAAACAATGCAACATCCAGCAGTGACTTACCCGGAAGAGTTTATGCAGTCTCAGAGCAGCTGAGCAGAACACAAAGCGGATCAGCAGCAGCCGAAGGAACTCGTCACCAAAGAATTGTAAAAAGGCTTGATCTGTGGAGACAAGTAATCATTAGTGATGGTTAATACGATTATTGACTTGATAAATGAAATATATAAAAAAAAAAACATGCATCACATTTTTCATGGTTCACTCTAATCTTTACAACATACTAGCATGGGGATGTGATACCTATGGTCCGCGACCGAGTTAACATCTGCCCGATGTCATGATAGACTTTGCGAAGAAACTCTTGAGCCCTCTCCCACAGTCCTCGCTGCACGCTGTTTAAGCCACACACAGAGGAGAAAGCCAAGAGCGGGCTGTAGAGGAACAGAGTGAAGAGGCTTCCGCGCTGAGACTGATCTGGTAAGAGGTGAGAACATGAGACACGTTTTCCCTCCGTGGTCACATAAACACGCTGCAGCAGCCTCGCTAACTTTAACAATTACATGAAAAATGTGTGTACATCATAAAACCTGGACATTTTAAAACTCCAATAACTAAGATTTAGGTTAATAGATAAGAATGTTTCTAATATTCATTTCATAAGTATTCTGCAAAATTGCCAGCTAATAACTGCAGCGTTACTTTCAAGCATACGTCTGGTGAACTTTTTCAGATTTTCAACAAATCCCACTTGCAGACCAAAGCCAACAAGTATTATTATAATCACCAGCCTTTTCCTTATATGACCTGTGGGTCTCGAATGACACACACCTTGTACACTCTTGGGATATACTGTAGGTGATAGGAGGCACACCAGAGGCTGGCCAAACAGATTTGTGAAATTCTATTAGGATACACAAAAGACAGAAAAAGCCATTGATTATAAGAAAAAGCATTCACAGTTTGATCATATCATATACACCACAGCAAGTCAAAGTTCATAATCATGGACAGGGCTTTGGAGGACGTAAACAGGGAGTAAAATGTTCTTATTTTGGATGTTTTTTTAAATATTTGATTTCTATACATTTTGTCAAACTGGCACCATTAAAAGGATGCTGTATTAGCTATTAGCAGTTCCTGTTTGCAGTGAATCCCTGGATTACTTTGATACTAAAGAAAACTTAAAAAGGAAACGATATCCAGGAAAAGTCAAACTGAATCTAAATAAATGTGCATCATGTCTGTGTGTTCAGATGTGACTGAGTTGTAACTAAGAGGTCAAATGAACCGTGTGTCACAGCCACTGCTGCTGCTGCTGACTGTGTTCACAAGTGGCCAAACCATAATCACTAACTTCCTCTTGTTTTTAGAACACAAACACGCACCGATTCGTTTCAGGTAACTTGAGCCATTCACGTACCTTGTAGGCTGTGCTGTTCGATGAATCCACAATGACAAACAGTGGCTTCCGGGTGAAAGGGAACAAGTCCCCTGGATGAAGGCTGCAACATTAAAAACAGGCAAATGTGAGGAAGCTACATTTCCATCCGAGCTATCTGTGGTGAGCTCCTGCACTGCTGGTTGTGCACACAGGGTTAGAGTTTCTAAGCTTGTTATTAACACAGAATGTGGGCAAGCAGTCAGACGTCAGACTGAGGCAGAGAGATGTTATTTGTCATTAATCACAATAAGTTCCACTGATGTTGCTCTTGGGTTCGAGCAGCAGCTGCCAACTAGCATAAGGAACTGTTTCTGAACATTTTCACATTTAAAAGGGCATATTTAGAAATGAAATTGAAATGTTAGCTTTTCCTACACTGTTAAATGAACATTCTGAACAATGGTAATACATATATTAGGCAGATAAATAATCTCTCACCAGTGCATTTCTTTCTGGGCCTGATTCCTCTTCTGCACCGTCTCTCCGTTCACCACGTCTCGATTTGTATTTGTGAGAACTCCTCCAAAATCATAAGGTCCTACAGGAAACATTCAAAGACAAAACTTTAACTGCTTTAACTCGAAAAGACGTGGCAGATTGTGACATATAGTTTTAAAATGTCGCTGCACCTCTACACCCGATTGGTTAGCGTGAACGATGGTTGTCCTTTAAAAGCCGGAATGTTGAAGCATTACATTGTTGGTGCACCAGATGGAACTATCCACCAGACACACATTTTAAAACACGAATAAACAGCAAACAATCTTTCTGCAATAACTTTGAGCAAGCAAGTAAACCTAACAATAATAATTGGGCATTATGTCAACTTTGATAAAGAACAAAGGTCATCTTTTAGATTGTTGTGACAAATCTAGTCTGTTAAGGTAATGTCTTCTGTCACGTTGTTTGTTATGGCTTTGTTCAGCCAAATGCTCACCCTGTGTTTGGCACCAGGTGTGAGAGAAGATGATACAGTGGTACCACAAAGAACAGCACTGAGATAAAAAGTTAGGTTATCACTCTGTGTATAATCCTGCATCACTGCTGGATTTTAAAACTCATTCTGCAGTTTAAGTGCGACCAGTGGGCGTGTCTTATTCTACAGGTTGGAAAAAGAGGATGGAGAAAGCATCAGTGGTCCCTGGTCTAATCTGGTACTAGTCTTCTATCATTAATAGTTGCTACATGCTTGCTTTTTGGATAAAAACAAATATCTGTAATAACAGAACTAAAGCTCGCAGCTAATTGATGTGATCCACCATCTTGTTCCTACTGTTTACTTCTGTTGTTCAACACCCTCCGTTGATGAAGCATGCTTGATTGCACTGGTTCTGCTCAAATTCCAAGAATCCTGAACGGAACTGATTCAATAACCAGAGCTGATTTGGTGGAAAGAGGGCAAGAGTGGATCTGACTTTTCTCAATTTCATCATTTAACATTTTTAGATCAGGAGTTCTGCTGCTACGTTATAAAGTCCTTTTCATGTGTCAGTGTTTTCATATTTAGCTGGGTGGGTGTGGATGTAGGCTAAGAGGCTGCATGCTGTGCTAAGATGTATAAACAGACTTTGCTTTTTAAGTTATCAATGTATATTATATAGTACAATATTAATGAATCAATATTAATTCATTTTTATAATCCTAATCTTATCCCATGTGATATTAGGAAAATAATGTGGGGTCTAATATTTAGAATTATACCTTCATAATCTGAGTTCCCAGTAGGGAAGACTCCAGTAGCTGACAGGTAGACGAGCAGAACGCTGTTGGCAGGCAATTCCTGGCAATTAGGGACAAAAAGACAATGTAGCAAAGTAATAGGATTAGGTTAGATGGAACTGCAATATGTACTCTGAAGGATGACATGAAATTATTACATTCAAATAAAAAATGGGTAGGGGATCAGACAGATACTGTATATTTGAAATATCTTACAGACTTTGCATGTCTGATAATAAACCATTAACTTCAATGATAGTTAAGGCTACGATTAAAGTGCATACTGACCTTAAAAGAGGCAGACAAGAAAGTAAAAAGCTGGCTGAACGTTGGCTTGTACAGCAGATACTTATGAGGGTTTTCTCTTTTAGCTGGCTTCTCATTGGGTTCCTGTGGAGAAAGATGTTAAATCATTCCTGTTCAAGTTTCAGTTCAGGTTTACTTTATGTACGACATGGTAACCAGGGATAGTGTGTTCATTTGTTGATCACATTTGTCACCTAAAATTAGTCTGAGACCAGTTGGGAATGATTCAACTCTTGAGGGAATGATGCATCTCACTCGGTACTCAATTATAGCATAATTAAAGGGCTGCTGTTACAGGCCGAAATATGGTGACATACAGGTATTTGCTACTGATTGGCCCTGAGAGAGGCTGCATAAGATAACATGTTTACTGTTGCCTAGGAGGAAATATTCTACTCTGAACATTGAGACACAAATACAACATCATCACCTCATTTCATTGAGCAAAATAAAAGAACAACCACATAAGAACCATGCACCACAGCAGCTGATGGCTTCTCACTTTATGTTGTAAAAACCTGAGTAAAAAAACAACAACAAAAAAACTCCACCACAAGTACGCCATCTTCAGACATGGCACTCACCAGCGTTCCTTGTTTCGAGGTCTGTGTGGCCAGGTTTACAGGCTCCCTCTCCAAAGCTTGAAGCATGCGGAACATATCGATGGTCAACTCACTGAACTTCACCTAAAAAAGAAAGAAAACAACACAGACTTCAACTTACTATTGAGATTTGTAGAGAAGCAGTATTTTAGGTATAGGCACATAAAATGGTTTGTGGGCTGACAAAATGAGGGCCTTCAAAGACAAATCACAGCATAATCATAATGGTAAGAACTGAGCAAAATTTAAAATCCTCTCCAAATGAGATTCATAGGGATGTTAGTTAGTTAGGTCAGTCAGGCCCTACAGACAGCAGAGGGCAACTGCTTGTAGCAATTGTCAAAGCAGAGATGAAGAACATGTGCTGTACAGTTATCTTAAGCATTGATGAGAGAATAAATACGTCAGAAGCAGAGAGTCTGGAGGGGTTTGTCCTACATGTTGGAACAGTAAAATAACACCTGACTGTGTGGCAAATAAACTATATTTGACAGACAGAGCTAGTACCACCAAAAAGGTGGCAATAAAAAGTGGATTTTTTAAAACAAATGTAACTAAATCAGTGTCCCCCTTCTGTGATTGATTAGTGTATTCTGTAAACTGCCTGTCAAGATTGGCTTCACTTCCACAGCCTCCTGAAACAGTTGAAGGGCCAAACTGGAATAAAGATTCTGGTTCATGTGGTGAGTGCTGCTGTTTGATCCAGGTAAAAATCCAGAAAAGTAACTTGTCACATAAACTAATTGTACAGTGTGGTGCATGAAGTTGTGTTTACAGTTTATTATCATAAACTTTAGGGTGATAAAAAAGAAACAAAAGTACTTAAAAAACTCAGTATCTCGTGTGGAGCATATGGGGAGGGGAAGTGAGGGATTAGACCTTTGGTGGTAGAGTCATCAATGAGTCAGTTGAAAGAAAATTAATTCCCAACTATTTTGATAATCAATTCATCGAATTGAATCGTAACAAAATGTCAACCATTTGCTGGTTCCTACCGTAGCCGAGAACGGCTGTGCTTGCAGCTGAGCTTATTTTTTAATGCCATTATCTCGAGATCACAAGTTAATTATTCAGTTATCTCAAAAAAAATAGTTTTGTTATCTTGTGATAACGAGATAATCAACCTGTTATCAGGAGAAAACAAAACATCCTGTTATTAGCCTACTTATAATGTTCATCAGAGATCAGGACCAGCTGTTTAAGCTGAAAATGCCAGAGACAAGAATATAAAAACAACAACACAAAAACATAGAAAACATATTCTAACTTCCAGAAGTACTACAGAGAGCTGTCACTATGATATGTGCTAAACGGGGTAAATGCAAATGTAGGTGATTAAAAACGAAAAACAGTGAAGAATAATGATAGTGCAGAATAAAATAAAATACAATTAAAGATATAAACAAATTCTATGCAGATAACATTCAGATCAGTATTTGTCATTTACGGAGAACACTATGAGATAGATGAACTCCATGTCTCGAGATTTAAAAATATTTTATAACTATATTTTATAACAGATTAAATTGATAATAAATATGATCATTAGTTGCAGCCCTAGTTCTCAAGTCAAATATTGAAAATCATGAAGCGTGTGATAAAAATGAATAACCTTTATTTAATAACCTTATTTTTCAGAAATGTGTCACCATTGATATGAATGAAGATTCTTGTAAGAGGCCAATGACATGACTAGAAATTGTAGGTCAACCCTTTCCATCCCCATGTGGTTATGTTAGTGTTGCTTTTGTGAAGTTCACCCATGCTGGTGTTAGAGTCAGTATGAGTCTGATTCACTAAACTCCCTAAACGCAAACAATTGTTACAATTGCTTGTTTCAGGTGGATGAATGCCACCTGTTCAGAAGGAGATCCTGCCCTCATTAGTTTTGGGCTACCTGTTCTGCTCCATTTGTGGACAGTAAAAGAAAGAACTCCACACTGTGGAGCCTATTTAAGGCAATCAGCAAATGTATCAGCAGTCATATTAGGGAGCCTGGAAAAAAATGAGAATATGTTACTATAGCTGTCAACACTATCTCATCATGGAGTCATCATACTGTGACTGAAAGAAAAAGGGAATGGTTTGACATGAAGTTAGATGCTAAAAAAACTGTCTAGTTCATGTTTTTACAAGTGGGTCTCCTTTTTGCTTGGCTCACATGCACAGGAGGGTTGGGGGGGGGGCGCAAGATACACAGCCCTGCCCATAGATTCACACTATTCCACTGATCTACAGGAGGCGCTTACATGTCAAGAAACAGCAATGCGCCCACAATCACAGTGAAGATGTTTTGGTGCGAAACGCTGAATTTAAAACAGACATTTTGTTTGTTTACAAGAAACGTCCACAGGGCGCCTTTAATGGGGAGCTGACAGTGCTGGAAGACAGAATACATTCTAGCACAGGTGATGTCACGCTGTCGGAGTGATGAAGATGTCCACCTGGACACAACTAGCTGCAGTAGTAACTCAGGCAGCAGTTGGAGTGAGACTTTTCTAGCAACTACTAGGACTACTACTACAACTACTACTACTAACTGTAGTAACTGACAAGCCTAAAACGGTAAAGTAATTATTTTTATTTAAGTTGGTGTCACATATGTGTTATAATTGTTTGGTCAGAAAAGGTTTTTTTAACCCTGTGGAGAAATCCATTTGACTGCCAGGACAGGCATGGACCAGTTGTGAATGTTGTTTGTACTTCAGAGACAATTCTAAACAAAATAAAATTGATAAATGTGACAAGTTCTCTTAAATCACTCGTACCTCAAACTTAAGAGCGAATCTGCTCCTATGAGTAGTTCTTGCATGAGGCCCAGTGTCTCTATCCTGTGTAAGAAAATGGCAGAAAACTACGTTTTCTAAAATCATGTATTACTGTTATTTTGTGGTAGAATTGCTAGAAACATGGCATGCACCATGAATCTATTAGGACATGCATATCTATCAAAAATTGGTTTACATAATTAACATACTTTGTCCAAAGTTATTCAAAAGCGATATAAAATAAAACATCAGAGGCAGAGCTGCAAGTAAAGCTAATATGTTCTGTATAGAGAAGGTGTTCAGTGCTGGATATTGTTTGTTTGAGAGCCAATAATAGGTTTTCTTCAATAAGATTGATCAACACCTGTGTTGACATGTATGAAGTGTTAGGAACTGTGAATTAGAATTAGTGGGTTAAAACCTGGTTGTTACAGTTGCCGATGATTAGTGCATCTGCAAGGACAAGCTGCCCAACCACCATGCCTTGTTCCAGTGGAGGCACACTTCCCTCCTGTAGCCGATTGCTGGTGACGACGACAGAATTGTTGTCATTCAGAACCACCACTGGATCTGCCTGTTTTACGAATGGAGACAAACACCAGTGAGCCACAGCTGATCTAATGCACCAGGCAGCTAACTAAAGGGACTTCTTTATTTATCTGGCTGTCAGTCCAGAAAGATGAAATGTTGCATTAATGTTTTAATTTCAGTTACTAACTTCAACCCTCAGTTTGTCTTGCCCTGTTACAGACCATACAATTATGGGTTTTTTATTATTATCTTTTAATACAACACATTAAGAACTCACTGGATCTCAGAACAATGTAATCAAACTAATTTGTAATGCGCATGATAGATCATAAAACAGGCAACATTAAAAGTGCAGAGTTATGTGAAATTGTTACCTCTACAAAAGCTGCCACTTCCTGCAGAACCAGGTTCCATTCCAACTGGTCCTCTGTGTTGAATCTCTGCGTGTAATCTTCGATCTCCTCGGATAGCTCCTGCAGTTAGCAGACAGGCATGAAGTTCCACATGACGTCATGCGAATTTACAAACGCAAAGACTCATTTCACGTTTGAAATTGTGCTAGATTTTTTAAATAAAAGTATCATACACATTCCATGAGGCAGGCTAAATTACCCCAGTATTCTTAACGGGCAAATTGAAAGTTGGGATCACAGTTTTGGGTTTGTTCGTAAAACCAATTAGTTTCGATGTCTGGGCTTCCCGCCACCACGTGTTCTCAGAAGAACCCCAACAGTCGTTCTGTTGAATCCACTAGCCAGTTAAAGACAGTGGGAGAGGAGTTTCTGGTGTCACATGAGGAAAAGGAGGGCAATTTCTTCAGGTCTCCTGTTTAGCTGCCCAGCCTCAGCCCTTAGCTTGGCCTTTGCATGGACAAGCACAGCATGAATGTGGGATGAGTAAACTGAAAATGTCATGACCCACCTTCACAGCAGAGAACTTTGAATTTGCAAGATCACACAAGAATCCATCTTGCCAGTATTCAAATTATGCCCTTGAACCACAGTGAACCACAGTGAACCACAATGATTCCGACCAATCAGTATCCTCAAACTCTACTGGAAGCTACAAGCGAGGTTTAGGTGTGACGGCTGTTTGTTTAAAAAGAACAATGGTGGCTGCTAAAGAGGTTAGCGTAGATGCTGCTGTAGCATCAGTTCTATCACAACTGGAGAGGATTTCTTCATTAAAGGAGAGAAAAGAAGTGGACTGGCTTCAGCTCTCCCACTACGTCATGTAGTTCATTGATCTGATTGGTTGAAGTAAGCCTGTGATAGTCGTAACAGACATATGGTTCATCCAATCACCTGACAAGCAGTTTCCAGTTTCTCAGATAGTTCTGTTTAACAAACCATCTGGTGTGTCAAGTTAGCTGCCAGTATGTTTCAACAGAAGTGTATGTCAGATGGACAAACACCTTATATTTGGTCATGCTCTCACATTAATGCAGAAAAGTTACAAAGCCAAGCATCATAAAGATAAAGCCTTGGAGCTCTGTCTTCCAGACTTTAGCCTACATGCCTTTCAGGGCCAACTCCAACCCCCCCCTTTCTGCACCTCTAAACTAAATTCAGGCTCCTGTTGTGGCGTTTGTCAGACTGCTTGACGTTAAAGCTATATCTGGACGAAAAGGCCATACCTGATAGACCTGAAGAGCAAATATTTTCATAATCCATTTATCCTGCACTTAAAACATATTTTAGGTTGTGTTTCAAGATGTAGCATACCCCTCCAGAGTGTTTGTAAAATGTACAGAAGCACAGGCATAGTGTGAGCCACCTATCCACCTTTCTTTGCAGTGCAAATGTGTGAAAACACCAAATATATAGCCTTTCTGGGATTTATGCTGGATTCCGTCTTCTTCTTGGCCCAACTGTCGGTGGCACAGTTTAGCATGGCTGCAGGTTGTTTGGGTTGATGGCATCAGCCCTCCTGGTGGTGAGACTGGGCAGACTGGGGGAGGTCTACAGCATCTTGTGGTCTCACTCAGGCCTCAGACCCTGTGACCATCTGAGAAATTAGCATTTTCCCTGACAGGAGGCATGTAACTTGTCTCAGGTCCGACCAGAGAGGTGATAACTACAGTCTGCTTGGCTCGAGTGGTGTGTGAGTGGGATTTGGAGCAGCCATGTAAAAAATGCATGCAAAAAAATTGATAACACCTGGCAGTTATTGCTATGGATTGTGTCTCGTGAAGTTATTGAAGTCTGTTACCAGTGACTCTCAGTAAAAGAACTATACATCACAGGCTAACCCGACTAGCACACTTCAGCTAACGGACAACAACAAGTTTTCATGCACGGTTGCACAAGTAAAAAGGTTTTGATCACTCAGCATGCTCTAATTAAAAAAATCTTGCTTCCATACCTTCACCAAAACTTTGACTAGGTCCATCTTGTTCAGCAGTAAACAGACGACTATGTAGCGAGCGTAATATCGAAGCTTCTTCACTACTAATTCTGGCCTGATAAAAGACAAGAGAACACAATATGAACGTAAAGTCAAACTACTACAAAATACACTTTAAAAGATAGGCACATATCATTTAGACTACTGATGACCCCTTATGGTTCACTTTCAATCTGAGGCTTACAGTTAGCATGCATACAGGATGTTAGTCTGCCTGATGATATTCTATTTTCATCCAAAAAAATCCCTTGACAACAATGGATTGATTCTACTAACAAGTGCTATGTGTATGCGTGTCTGAGGATGTATCTTCTTGCTCTGAGCCATAGAGCTCCATTACTCCAAAAACTATTAAACACACATCAGTGAGCCACACTGTTGCACTGGGCGATGAACACACACAAAAGGAGTTTATTTGGACTCAATCCCACATACACCATCCTGCTGCCCCAAACACTGACTACAGAACCAAATGTGAATTAATCTGCCGCTGAAAATATTTCTTCTTGTTTGAGTAACATTTGCTCACAACCACAGGGGCCAACAGTTTTAGGAAAAAATAACTTTTATATTCATGACATGTTCGTTAAAATTCACATCTTCAGTAGGAACCAACGTGCTTGCAGCTGAAAGCAACCATCAGAACAGGGAAGTCAGAAAGTATCGAGACTTCTTTTTTGGGATTTGTTGACAAAACCAAAAATATAGAATATCACCAGTAGCATCCTTTCAATAAAACCCTAGACTTTCAAGATGCTGCACAAATCCATATTCTACAGAATGAAAAAAGTGGCATTTGGCTCCATTTTAAAACAGCAAAAAGCACAAAAAATCTTTAAAGATAAACAAATGTATGATATAACAAGCTAAGGCATCTACTTTCTAAATTATAAAAACATACCTGTCTTCTTTGTTGACCTGAAAGTAGTAGGAGCGCTGACGGATGGCCGAGTAGAATGAAAAGGCCTCATTCAGGTAACTTGTTTCTGAGGTACGAAGGCTGTCAATCAAGATTAGAAAGTAGAAAGTGTATTACTAATTAAAATAAGGCCCTCAGTGTTTCTCACCAAACACAATGGGCCTCAAGCAGGAACACATTTTCATATTCTCATCCTAAATTTCATACTTCTTTCTGTGAGGTTTGGTCCAAGTCACAAACTTGTGGTAAAATCGCTAGTTTCAGCCTGAGCCTGATGAATGCCACCAGTTCATAAGGAAGTGAACATTTGTGAGATTTCATCATTAGCATAGTCAACACCCCAAAATTGCCATATTTGCCAATTTGTCCATTCAAGTTTCATCCAAGAAAATGTTTCCAAAGAGTAAAAAGAATAATTTCATGGTGTTAGGACCGGAAATAATTAGAAAATATTCAGACGAGTGATGTACTGTTACAGAAATAGAGAAGGAACGATTTTACATGACAATTCCACATAAGAACAAAGTTTATATGCTCTTGCATGAGGACCATTTTGGGTATCCTTGACGTCTGACAAACACACTTTCCTTCCACATTAAAAATTTTAAATTCTGCATTGTTAACCAGGTAGCAGTGTTCCTCTTCTTCTTCTTCTTTCCTGTCTTTGCCTGCACGTTGCTGCATTTCCTGTTGCATTTTTTTCCTGCCAGCTGTCAATCAGTGGGATAATGTGAAACTTATGGCCGATATTGTACGCGTGTGTATTTATTTGCCTCCCAGTTAGCATTTTGCTAATCAATGCTAATGGAAACAGAAAAACCTTTTATTTTTGCATTTTGCATAGTTGCATTTTTTCCTGCCAGCTGTCAATCAGTGGGATAATGTGAAACTTATGGCCGATATTGTACACGTGCACAGGCCACAAATCAAAAACCTTGCTCCAAAGTGCAAATACGGGTCAAAACCTGCACAAGTATCCAACATAAAACAGAAATATGTGATGAAATCCTTTCAGTGAGTGGCACATTAACTCTGGCCCCACAGCCCGGCACTGAAAGGTAGCAGCTCAGCATACACGTTTGTTGAAATTCATTGTCAAATAATGAATTGTGCCATGTTTTTGAATATTTGTTTTAATTCGATTTGACTTACAGTAATGAATGATCAGAGAATAAATCGTTCAGTTTCATTATTAAATGAATGTGATGTATTTTTCTTCTTACACCCCCTGGCTGCCCCACTCATTGACCTTCTCTCTATTATCAATAACGGATTAAAAACAGTCTACAGTGATACAGTTGGACTTACTAGTAGTGGTAGTAAAGCTGTCCAATTTTGGAAGCAACTTCCCCAATCTGCCATCTCTTCAAGCCATACCGAGTGTCCAGAACCTGCCTGTCAATAAATGGAAAGATATAATACTGAGCACTAGACAATGAAACAATCAATCGCCAATGTCACCATCGCTCTTTGTGTTAATGAACATACACTGTACACTGAACATACACATTTTCTGTAAACCCATCTAGAGTTTTAAATTACTACGTGGAGTAATCACATCCTCCAAACTCAATATGTTTCCTTCATTTGTACTGTTGAATTCATTCAACTGAAACTGTGACTGTTGAATCATAATGCAACCTCCCATTTGACTGGTGATTCGACCCTGAAACACATACTTGACACATGGCACTCTTCATTCACCTTTTCTAACTTGGACAATAATGTGAAACAATAAGACATGGAAGTAACCTGTGCTGCTGCTGGAATTTCCACAGTTTAGTGTAGACATCAAATGTCCGTCCAAAGTAGGACTGCCACTGCTTGTGTCCATACTGAGGAAGATCTCTGCAGCAAAGAGCACAATAAAGGTCAGCGGAGGAGAGAAAAGACAAACAGTCACATACATAACACCTTTAAATGCTCTCTACAAACTGCAATTAACAGCAAAGTCATTTAAAGTACATGGGAAATACTGTTGTTAGCAGTCATGGTACTTGGGTACAGGGTCTGGAGGGTTTTCACACTTTCTTCTGACACTTTAAACATGATCACAGTGAATGGGTGTGTATTTTGGAACATCCAAGGAAGAGACATGACCCTTTAGTTCTCACAAGTGAAGCACACTTATGCAATGAATTTGTACATAAAATCAAAGGTTTTCAAATACAACACATTTGACGGACACTTGTGCTAAACACAAATAGATGTTTGGACTCACACTTGAATCAGTTGGCTTTATGACATGAAGATTATTCTACACAGACAGTTTAAAGTACTTGTGCCCTTTGTAGAAGTCAAAAACCAAATCCCAGTTCCAGTTTCAATTCAACATCAATGGTTAACATGCTACTTATCACACAGGAAAACTTTCATAAGACAAAAGTTACCCCCAACACATGTCTGCATTATGTCATGTGCCTCAGTGTCAACTGAAATATTCAAAGTTCTAAAATTTGTCCCATAGTGCCCACTGTGTTAAACTGTGTTAAGCCTAGCCTGACATCACCAGACCATTTTGCAAATGCGAATAAGTATCTGGCACTGACCAAAATGCCTCTGGACACAATTGTATAGACCTACAACCAATAAGAGCAACTAAACATGTGATGTAGTGGAAGTAGAGCAAACACATCTTTCTTATCAACAAAAGCTTTGAGTGCAGTTGTTGGTTCTTCTTTTAGAGAAAGGATTCCATCCAGTTCATTTAATACTGACGTGATAGTGGATTCACAATGTTCGGCGGCAGCCATCGTGATTGTTTACAAAATTGTCTCAACAGTGCTGCAAAAGTGTGTGAATGGGAGGGGGACCAGACGCATCTGCCAGAGCAAATAAAACATGAGCTCGCACACATTTGTCTGATTCTATTTTCTCAAGTATTTAAACCTGCAACAGAAACACGTTGTGAACACATCATCACCTTTTAAGCCGATATGGTGATAAGATGATAATAAATTGCAAATTTACACATCAAGTTGTCATTGTGGTGTTTCTGTCCACCTCGGAAATTTAGGTCCAATATTCACTCCCTTTTAACTCTGTTTTTAGTCTCTTTCAACTCCAGAGGAAAATGCCTGTCTCTTCATTTGCTAAATGCTCCACTATGTTCACCAGATACTCTCTAACTGTGCCTGTCTGCTGTTTTCTGCTGAGTCCAGTGGGTTTTGAGAGAATTTTCTCAAAAACAGCCACGTGCTGTGGCCAAAAACACCATGAGAGCAGTGAGAGTGAACCAGAACAGTGAAGTTGTGGGTTGGTCAGATAAACAAAGAGCTGAAACTCACAATAAAGCTTTTAAAGGCGAGGGGAGCTACACATTCAGGTAATAATTCTCTGTAGGTTCATCACTACAAGCAGCCCCTTCCACTTGGTCACAGTGTATTTTTTTTTTCATTTGATACATTGTTGATATAAAAATACAGCTTATAGCCACTTTAAAAAGGTCTAAAATGTAAAGTAATTGAAAACAGCAGAACCATAATATCTCCATGTTAGAATTTTGTCACAATAGGATTACATCGCCTGTGTCACTACCAGCTCATTACATTCCCCATACCTTCCACTATCTGGGGAACAGACAAGGGATGTCCGTTATCCCCACTACTCTTCACCATAGCAACCGCTCTCTACAGTGCTCAAGGCCTCACACACTATGGTATTGAGCATTGGTTATCCCTTTACGCAGATGATCTTTTGCTCTGCATTCCAAACCCAGTGTCTTCCATCCCCCCAATGGAACTGGGCTGCCAACATACAAAAACGTATTGGTGGTGTAGCCTAGAGGCGCAATCATGCTATTCATCCTCGCTGTCTGCACTGGTTTGTTCCTCCCCCCCATTCCTCAAACCCTTTGGTGCTGTCCACTTTAAAAAATCTAAATACATTTCTGCCATCATTTTATGTTTTCCTCAACACTTATTTACTCCTTCCATTTTGGGCTCAACCTTTACTCTCTGGAGCAAATTAGGAATCAATCATTTCAAAGACCTCT
>JAVQJL010037014.1:0-28796 GCA_036024295.1 Nannoperca obscura
CATTATACTGTGGGTTCACACACACACACACACACACACACACACACACACACACACACACACACACAGTTTCATTGCTCTAGAAGATGAGACTGTGTTGCTTAGAGACCTGTCTTCATTAGATAAGGCATGTGGTAAACTAATTTAATTCCATTCGGAATCCCAGAGGGTCAGACAGACAAGTAGTCAATGAACTAACATATTCTTCATTCTGCTCAGATTGGAGTTTTAGCCAAAGAAATGTATAGTGGCACAGGTGTAGACACAGCAATCAGCTTATTGAATGAGTTCAATCTCAATGGGTGGAGTTTTAAAGCAGAGGCAGAGCAAAGTGAGTTCAACCAAAGAAAGCACAACATAATTGTCTAGTAGATTCATTGAGCCACTGGTCACTAACTGCTGCTGCATTATAAGGCCAACTTATCAGACAGATATAATAAACAACACATTATAACTACATCACTAAATCAAACCTTTTTGCCAACTGGTAGGTATAATGCAAGGGATGTTTTGTCTGACTAAAATCCACTGTTTCCAAAGCTATGCACTAATCCTCACTTTGCTGGAACTAAAGGGCATCTCACCATCCCATTTAAGTTGCATAAAACAATATTGTTTGAATTCACTTTCACTGAGGACAACGTTGTAAAGACCCCTGTTTGTCTGAGATCTTATTTGCATTTGCTGCTGCTCCTCTGACATAAAGCCAACATTATTCCCTGGCTGTTTAAAATGTGCATGACTGACATTGCAGAGAAGTCAAGCAAGCTTCATCATGCCGTCCTCAGAGCTGCAGCCAAGGAACGTTGAATGGAGCAAGTCATTCTCTGGTTGTCCACAATTTGAATCGCAATATAGAGTCACACACAGACACATGTTTGATGCCCATTTGACAGACACATATATAATGTTAATATGTAAATACAGGCATGCACACAGGTGTAAGCACAGGTGCACATGTGCACACTCATTCAAGTATGCAAAAATATACAAGTGTACAGTTCAGTGACTGAACAAGCATTTGCACACCCACAGACACGCACACACACACACATATTCACACACATTCCTCTGTCCTCTGGAATCAGCATATTGAGACAATGAGACAATGATAACAGCTGCTTATGGATCACTTAGTGCGACCAGTAAACTTGGCCTTTGTGTTCAGTCAATACGTCGCCTGTTCTCTGTCATCAGAGTTGTCATTATTTTGCGATGTGTTCCACAGTTGAGAGTCTTTTATTTGTTGCCCCCTGTGGCCTCATTGAATCAGGCCATCATTGAGAATGAAGCCAACTCTGTTGTCTGTCAAAGAACGCTAACAACCAGGGCCAAAGATGAAATTTCACTAACTTGCTGTAAAAAATGTCTGCATAACTTGAGTGGAAGCAACAGGAGACAATGCAATGCTAATGTTTGTTCTTTCTGCTGTGTTCCGACAGAGGTCTTATGGGGATTTTGAAGCTCTGACAGTGGACTGTGAACATAACCATCAGAATCATGAGACACATCATGAGCTGTCTGTTGTGTTGTTCTGTTTATGCACTATAGTGTTCATTGTGGGCTCTTAATGCACAAACATTTTGGGTTCATCTTAATACATAATTTAAGATATAATTTCATGTCAGTCAGAATGTATTCATAGGAAAGGCCCCTAATGTTCCCACACACCTTCACATCTTATTTTAAGTGTAAAACTTTGGAATGCTTGTGTTCGCTCAACAGTGTGGTAAATGTTTTCTCTATTTCTCACCAGCAGCTTCATACATTAGGGATTTGTTAATTAAGACTGCCATTGATGCTAAGTTTCATTAACAATTATTATTATTCATCCAATCTGCTAATTATTTTTATTATAGCTTTTTGTTTAATTTAAATCTGTGCTTGTTTGTTGACTATGAGGACTAAGGCCACTCTGCACCTACCAGTCTTGTAAAGTAAAAACCTTACCAACACCATAAGACATCAGACAGACACCGGCCCGTCAGCCCCCCCGCCCAGGAAGCCAGCAGACGAAAACACAAAACAGCCAAAATTATGTACGTTGATAAACACATAAAGAAGGAACAGGGATTGCAGTTGTGCTAGTGTTTGAGGTCAGAACACAGATGTCCCTTCAAGTAAAGCTGCATGTACTTGAGCACTTGCTTCTCTCTGATTAACACCAGTGAGCAAAGCAAGCACCTAACTTTCACTGCATGTACAGTAATGTATGTGGAACTAAGGATATATGACTTAAACTTAAACACAATCCAACATGCTAATACATAAACTCAAGAAAAAGTATGTATGTGAGGTGATCGACTTTTAAAAGTTGTGTTATTAACTTGTGATGTGCTCTGTTTAAACAGATCCAGCCACACTATGTGTTTTACTACACCTTTACTATCTCATTCATCACTCTCTCTTTCTCTCTCTGTGTGTTCTCTGTGTCTTTCATGGTTGGGCTGCAGACCCCTCACCACCCTGCCCAGGTTTCTGGATTAGGAATGATGACAGGCAATGCTACACACACACAGAAAGAGAGAGAGAGAGAGAGAAAGAGACAAATGGAAAAACATTGCTGACACGTCTTATATTATTGTCTTGTTTAAATCTTTACAATTCTTTTTATTAGTTTCATTGGATTTAAATATTAATATTTTTATTATTTCCATTCTTGTTTTGAATTAATCAAATCTTCTAATAAGTAATGTAGTTCATATTTGTATATTTGTATATAATTGTTTATTTTTTGTTAATCACTTATTTCTTCTTTGCCTTTTGTGGTACTTTGAGGGAATACGTGCACCTCAAATATTCTGAAATAAATCTATGTAGGAATAAATAGTATAGAATCTATAAGTTAAAAATTGATTAATTATCAAAACTTTTAAACTTTTAAAAGTTTTATTTGAGTTCATTCTAGAACATTTTTATCATTTCACATACAGCAATCCACCTTGGCATAACTTTCTCTAAAAGTAGAATTTATTATGAAACATTAGCTGTTGTTGACTCCAAAACAGGGTAAAAAGTTTAGTATGGAACACGGGGATTCAGACAGCAGGTGACTAACCTTCTCTTCCCTACAACAGTAAATTACTCAAATGCTTAGTAGATGTCTGAGTGTGTACAGCCACACATTCAGTAGTACGGTGCAGCTCTCATTGTCAATGTGTGTAACTATGTTCAGACCAACAACAGCACTGCATCAGTAGATGACTAGTAGTAATAGTAGTAGTAGTAGACTACTGCAACTCGCTCCTCGCGGGTCTCCCAGCCTGTGCAATCCGTCCCCTCCAGAAGATCCAGAATGAAGCAGCAGCACGTCTGATCTTCAACGTACCGAGGTACACCCACGTCACCCCTCTCTTCATCTCCCTTCACTGGCTACCCATCGCTGCTCGTATCAGATTCCAAGGCCTTCCAAGCAGTGAACGGGTCTGCACCAACCTACATCCAGACCATCCTCCAGCCTTACACCCCCACCCGCCAACTACGGTCTGCCTCACAGAACCGCCTGGCAGTTCGCTCTCTCACCCGCTCACATTCAAGACTTTTCTCCTGTCTGGCTCCCCAGTGGTGGAACCATCTCCCCACATCTGTCAGAGAAACAACCTGTCTGACCACTTTCAAGAAAAGACTAAAGACTCATTTGTTCCGGGAATAGAACAGCACTTAAATGCCACATTGGTTCTATAAAGTAGAGCATATTGTACGATATTATAGTGGAAATGTTTTTTTGGTTTGAATGTATTGTATTTGATTGTTCTTAGATTTAATGCTCTTTTGGACTTTGGACAAAAGCGTCTGCTAAATGCCTAAATGTAATGTAATGTAAAGTCCTTAATAATGTCTTTCCAACACCAAATTCATTCTATAAACCTACATCTAAACCTCTGCAACCCTGTTAAGCCCTTCTGTATTTCTGTGATTAAACTGGAACAGTGTGGAACAGACAAACAACACATGATCAGGTTGTTTTGTGATTTTAGAGACATTTATGTAAAAGTCCTTGCGTATCAGGAAACATTTATGTCACTGACACAATCCTGTGCTCAAATGCCATGCGGAGGACATTAAACATTTTTTATTGGATACAATCACCTACGCATAAAATTGGCATCCAGGGTGTCTTTTTAGATTTGACGCTATCGGTGAGATACAAGTACAGGTTCAGAATATATGTTGGTGTACTTCCTCTATTTAATAATTGCTCAGATTGATAACAAAACATGGCACACACTTTTGTTGTCTGAATAACACAGTGATCACTGAGGGTGTTCTCTCAAGGGTGCTATGTCTATAAGGCGGGCTGTCTTTTTAACACCCTGGAGTGTCTGTTAAGGTGGAGGGTTTCCGAAGAAGAGATTTGAGCAACCTGAAAGTTACATCATGTGAAAGAAAAGTGAAGCAAACAACATAACCTTTAAAGCCGTCATCTGAGCACATTTTTCTCTCTGTGAGTAAACATTACGCCAATTAGCTTAATATGAAAGGATATGTGGTTAGAGGCAGTCACAGATGATGATGATGACGCATGAAATAGAAATGTAGAATAAACCGTCACTTCAGTTGGAGAAAAGGACCTCTGTCTTTTCAATCTCCAATCTCCAGGATGAACTCTTTTCCTCGTAATGTGTGAACCGTGCAACCAAACGACCTTTGACACTCAGTGCTGGCCGGACGTGGATGGAGGTCGGCCATGAGTCAATGAAGAAAATGTGTTATTGTGTGTGATTGTGAAAAGAAATCCAAGCAGCCACACACTTATCTTTGATGAAACCCAGTTTATTTTCTAAGCTTTCAATCAATTATACCTTCTTACCGCAGTGTTTTGAGGTTTTCATTATTTAACTGTGTTTTTAGTCATATTGTTCATTTATCACCAGACTGCCTTTCAGTTGAGGTTAGCATGAAACCACATTTTTTGTTACCTACCTCCATTCCCAACCCTGACATCTAGAATTTTCTTTTTGACAAATACAGTTGGTCCCTGTATATGACTCTTGCTGCTGCTACAACAAAACTAAAATCTTGCAATCATTCAACATGATACTATGGACACAGTAGAGATGACAGCATGGTGGCGAGGTAACATTTAGGGTTTTAATATGGCTCACTGATCTATAAGAAATTTGTCTAATTATTTCCAAATCTTTCTTCCTCTCCCTGCCTTTAAGCCCTGGAAACATTTGACGTCAAAGTGATTCTTTATATTAGTCTCTGTCTTACTCAGTATTTCCTTGCTCTTTCCTTATATATTCCAGACTGACAGTGACATTTACAACCACAATTTTCCCTGTTTTTGCGACACAATTTTCCACATTACGGCATAAAATGTCTGGAACTACATTAATCATTAGTGTTAGCTCATCGGTGATGCTGTGTTCATCTTCTGGCTTTTGGCAAATTCCAGCAATAGTGTTGAACAGTTTGAAACAGGCTCTTCCCAGCTGACACGTGCTGGTCAGAAGCAAGAAAGCGCAAGGATAGACTTAAGACACACAACATAGCACACACACACACACACACACACACACACACACACACACACACACACACACACACACACTCAGGCAGTTACATGCTTTGTAGAGGGAATACTTATATTGTCTCATAAATTATAAAGAATAACATAAGTAAATGCTCAGAACAGTGTGAAGTATTTGTAGCTTGGTACAAGGCATGATAACTGCTTGACTGCATGACAAAGATTCCCCATTAAAATGAATGGAAATTATTTCTTCTAAATCAAATAAAGGAGTAAGTGTTATCCTGAATCTTCAGCTATGCTTGCAGGCATCTACAGAGCATTTCAATAAATCATTATTTGAGGCTTTTGGAGCAAAGTAAACAGTTACACTGCAGGCTAATGTTGCGTGGCATCTGTTTGCCAGACTAATTTATCAGTCGCATCGTTTTTGTTATTTTGCATACAGGTGGGTCAACATCCAGTAACTTTAATCCACAAGATAAAAGTAAATGAGTTCCATGGTGGTTTCATATATCATGTTTGGAGACTTGGTACAGTTAGTGAGTCAAAAGGAGTATAATTTACATTTTGGAGCAGTGTACCCTTTTCAGAATAAAAGCTGCTAATCATTTGGGTGGTGTAATTCATTACAGCTTAATTCAACTCAGTGAACTTGTTGTCGGTCATAGATAAGAAAATCCTCCAGGTTATACATGTTGTAGGAGCCAGCAAATATAAAACAGAAAAGCACTGAGTAAAGTAAGAAGTTAAACAGGAAATACAACAAAAGAATAAAATCCGCCTCACAATATTCAGAGCTACTTCAAAAACTGTGGCTTCTTTTGGCATCAATGTAGAATTTGACCCCAGACCCATTGTATAATAATTACAAATATTCTTGTTTTGTGTAACTTGTATTAACATTTTTGCATGCAAAACTGATGTGTGCTTTGTTGACAAAAATTGTAGACTAAGCTATTGTAGACTTACTTTATCTATTTATATACTGTATATGCACGCAAATGTGTTTCTATTTTATAATGTTTGCTATGCGTTTCTCTGTATTGTACATTTAAATTACAATTTTATTTTACAAGGGTATTTAAGCGAACCTTTGAATCAAATAGTTTAAATCACCTGGCTTTTTTTCTAAACTACATCTGTAACTCAGATGATTAGTAGCTTCTGTAGCTTCTTATCTTGAAGCAGGCAAGATGGGCCAAATCTTGATTCACAGTACTCTTTTCTCTGATGTCTGCCTGTGAAATGCCATATGTTTTTCTCTTTAGTTTTTGATATTCTGCAAAAGCAAAAACTAAACAATCTGCCAATGGAGTTAAATATATACACTTAAAATTAGAGCTTGGAAAAAGAAACATAGGCTTTTGTGAGAGAAGAAAATGTCACAATGTATGATTTGCTGAGGAGAGTAAGGTAGAGGAGATGGGACATATATTTTTGTATTTAGATAGAATACCGGGAGCTCTCCTGACAGTAGAGGTAAAAGTCATTCCACCTTGGAATGAGTTGCCACGGGGAACAGGGCGCTAAACCCAAAGTGCAAGGCATGAGCTTGAGACATGTAATACTGGGCCATGACCTCAAGGCATCAGGTTGTGAATCCTTTCACAGCCTTGAATATCTATGGTTGCATTTTGAATGTGATGCATGCAGGCCTTAGAAGGTAGGAGATAGGAGGTAGGAGATAGGAGCCAGGCAGGAGGAGGAGGTGAGAACATGTATGTATTACTGCATCCAACCTACTTAAAATAGGGCTTTATCCTCAGGCTACTACACGGGCTAACATCTTGTTGGATTATTGGATTGTTACATAAACATGTACATGCACACATGAATACAGGGGTACACACAATAGTAGCACTAAACCAACCTGACCTATCTTAGTGTGGTGCTGGGAAGAGGTGCAACAAAAATGACCTCCCCCCAAGCTATTTTCTCTGCGGTACTAACAGCACGTTGCCCTCGTGAATGCAATAAATAGAGCTGATGTTCGCCGACTGGTCAGGAATAACATTAGAATTAATGTGAATTATTATCTGCAAAGAGGACAAATTTATACCAACATTTACCGTTATTTTCTGAATAGGTCTGTGAATAAGTATTTTCCTGTATGCACACATACTGGAAACTTCATTGTTTTATGTAAAGTCAGCAGTAGACACTTCCTCTCTCTATAGCTTTCGTGTGTGTGGTCTTCACATATCCCTACATGAAATTTGTGTTCTTGGGGACCTTTAACCTGACCGCTCTCTCAAAATAGCCTTGGCATCCTTTGGGAATTGATTGATGCACACGGCATTCTGAAAGCTGCATGGAAAACTGTGTTTTTGCTCAGCTGTGTGGAAACTGTCTGGAACAAAAATACAGTTTGCATTTTGTTTATGTTTGCAATGTGTGTGTGTTGAAGGCTATGTTAGAGTGGGAATGTATTAGTCACTTGTCAGTAAGGAATGCATAAGTAAAAGTAGCTCAGAGAGTCATATTCATGCACACATGAGTGCACTTACTGGACGTGAACATGAACACAGATTGACATACTGACAAGCTTAGTCACTCACTCATCATCCGTTGACTCACTCACTAACTGTCAATTTGCACCATGCTGAAGTAAAAGTTCTTTAGACTCAGATTTACTTAACTCACAGAATGATAAAAGTCTGGTCCAAAACAAACAAAAAACTAGAAATGTTCAAATGACAACCATTGTTCACTTGCATATGGGCAGCTTGACACAAAAAATATACATAATAGGGGAAACCATTCCAGCAAAACCATTCCGATTTGTCCTTTATACTACTGGCCTACTATAATCAGTCATTTCATCCTGCAAGAGGTGGATCCCACAGGATTACCAATCAATGTCAGCCTCAATTATGGAACAAGTGTTATTGCTCACAGATAAAAAAGGAGGGCACTGTTTAATCAACCTTTGGTTGTTTAGTTTAAACCCTCCCCACATTTGCCACACACAATCATTTGCATTAATATGCATATTAGCTCTAAGTAATACCATACCAAACCCATTACATTTCTATTTAAGACATAATGATCAAACAAATGATTAACATAATAGTGATAATTTAAAATTATATATATGAAATACAGTTACTGTGCCCATGTTGTTGCTGTTTGAGTATCTGATTATCAGTTTTTTTTTGGTTTGTTTTCACAGTGCATCTGCAGTGTGCATATTTTATGTGGATGTCTTGATGTGTCCAGTTTAAAAAGGAAGTTAGTTTTTGTTTTGACTGTTTGCAGTCATGCATGCGGCCTTTTCCTATTTTTTTTGTGCAGTCATATCTAACTCCAGCTGCTGTGGACAATCAGACAGAACCAGCTATTCTCAATCAACTATCTGCAGTTTGGTTGGAACAAAGGAGAATATAAGAGCTCAAGAGTGGTGAGCAAACAGGGAGAAGGTCTGATAAGACAAGCAAACAGCGAAGGAAACTGATGGGAGGCAGCTGGGCCACACACTGGGAGTACACATGGTCAAAGTGACATAGTATTTAACCAAGGTTGTACACAACCTACTACCTACTGCAAATGTATTCAGTTTGACTCTGTGTAGTTGGAACAAAAGATAAACACCATCAATATCCTTGGTTTCATATTCATATTCACTCATTATGTACACGGTAACATTACACCCTGAAAATATAATTCACTCACAGCAGTTTCATTAACGAGAGCTTTATTAGATTAATGAGTGACAGCCAAGACTAAAGTAACACCATCCATCCTCCTTTTACCTAACCCACTCTTCGTGCATCCCTGTGTCCCATGTTTAGTTTATGTATCAATTCATGCACATAATTTATTACATAACAGGATGCCTCCAGATCACTCAGTGTCAATCCATTCCTTCACAGTAAACATACAGAAGACTGATCTAATAGAGTGCACAGTTTTGCCAGACCACGAGTAATATTAGATACATGACACACTCAGACACCTCATATGGTGACATTTTAATGTTGGCTGTGGTAAAATGTCAGCTTACTGATGAGAGGCCCAGTTCTCCACTCTTTGAAGGTGTTTGCAAGTGGAGAGGACATCAGATTTGGAACTGGTTCAAAGCCAAATGAACCATATATGTGACCTGCTGGCCTTTTGTCCAGACATAGTGTACATTACACTGTGATATTATATCATCATCGCTGCACTTTGTCTTGGGCTGGAGAGGTGACAGTAGCTGTCTACAAGCTACCGGACACTGCTGTGAGAAATCTCTATTCATCTCTATTTAACTCAGATTCAGTAGAGTCAGGTTCATTATGATAAGAATAAGAAGCGTCGCTATTTATAATACATCAATGGTAGACGGGTAGACGGGATCCTGGCGTTCACGTTTTGAATGAGATAAATAAAAAACACTGAGGGCATCCTATTAATGCAAAGGACTCATAACCATGTTCATTTATGTGATCACTGATTCACATTCTACTATAATGTTGCCAGCACTGGCTGACTATGTATGTATGAAAGTTACTGTCATGTGTTTGCATTTGTTGAGTCCAAAAACCGAATCTGGGAGGAAATCCACATACTGTGTGGAAAGAAGCAGCTGGTCAAAGGTTGCGTCTTCTGAATTGCTTTCCTCTGTAAATATGAAACAGTATATAAAAATAGACTGGCGAATTATTGTTGTTATTAAAATCCTGTCAAAACATTTCAAACAGAAAATCCACATGAACTATTTGACTGTTGCCTGTTTAAGCCCTTCTCCACTTCTGTGACAATGCTGCATGGAACATGGATCAAAAAAAGCCATCCGCTGAGTTGGTTTAATCTTTACATCGATTTCTATTTTTGAGTGATATGTAGACAAGTAGTGCAGACCGTAGCAAAAACAGACTTTGACGCTGGGCATTATGGTAATTTGGAGTTGAGTTTCTGCCCTACTAAAGAATGTAGGTCCAATATTCACTCTCCGTTTAGCTTTTGTTGGTCTCCACCAACTCCTGAGGAAAATATGTGACTCTTTAGCTGCTAAATGCTCCACTATGTTCAGTAGCTGGTCGCTAAGTGTGTGTGTTTGCTGTTTGGTGCTGGACAGGTGAGTTTATCAGAGCCTTTTCCCTGAAAACAACTGCCTGCATCTGGAAACAACACTGATGAGAGCGGTGAGAGTGAACCAAAAAGTAATGTTGTGTCCCAACGTTACATGAAGTCATTTGATCCATTGTTAATGCGAAAATATTGATTGGAGAAGATTTAAAAATAGCTCCATGTGTTAGAATCAATCAATTGGAGGTCATAACTTCTTAGATCTGGTTTTTGAGCAGCCACCTGCTGCTGCATGGTGAGCCTTTATTAGAGGTTTCAAAATCTGGATTCCAGATGCAAGTACAAGGACAAACTTTTCACACAAAACCACAAGGATCCGTTGTTAGATTTTATTCTGGTGGCATCACTTTATGCTCATAGTGTTTTATTATTCCTCTGCCCTCACAGCCCATCCTGTTAGTGAACATCGCTAACTGAGACAAGGCAGACATGTGGGTCAGGAAAGTTATTTTTATTGTGGGCTGTATTCAATTAAGTCAACATGTCAACCTGAAACAATTGGCAGCTAATGGGCTGCCATCAGCATGAAAGATAGCTTGATAAATATCAAAGGCGAGGACAGAAAAGAGAGGAGACAGCTTGATATTATATATGATATGATAATACAGAGGGCCACTTTGATGGAGATGGCTGTTTTGCTGGACAGATCAGATATGCGTGGATCAGAGAGTCAACATGGTTCACTTAGCAAAATTATCAAGCTGTGTTTGCTTTTGATTATGATCTCTCCCCAGAGAACGAGTTATGTTGAGAGTTTAGATAATCAGTCATACTCACTTATGCTGTGTTTATGAGCTTGTAGACCTCACAGGCTCAACAAAAGGGGCCTGCTTGTCATTGCTTATTGTTATTCTGCTGTAAAAACCTTCTGCACTAAACCTCTGCCAGTCCACATTGACTCTTGTCACCACAGTGGTTCTCAAAGGAGATTGTTCACACATGTCTGTGAAGTTCTGACATTTTCATTTGGTGGTCTGCACTGTCTATCTGCAATGATTTACAGGAACATGGGCACAATTACTGACATCTCCAATCTTTATCTCCAACCATCAATTGCACTGTAAACCGCAGCCCCCAACTCCCCAGTAAGAAAGTCCTGAGTAAAGTGTTTCCTTAGTCCATTAACCTGTGAATGTGGCTGTAGGGGATGATAAAGAGCTCCTCTGAGACAATCCCTCTGGCTATACCAAAACCTCTTCTGGATTGTTTCATCCAAATAGAAGCACTCAATCTTAAGGACAGCTTGGTCAAAAGCGATGCGGCACACTGACTGCAAGCACAGGTCACCAGTAAGTGTTTTAGATACACTTTTACAAAACAGAGTGGTCAAAATGATGTGTACCTGATACTTGAATCATTTGATCTTCTCCAGAAATCTCATATAAACCAACAGAGCCCATAAAAAATGTCAGTGAGGTGTGACATCTCTAGAAATGTAATGGTTTGATATACAAAGAAAAACACAGCAGAAAAGGAGATGAAAAGCAAAGTGAATGTGTAAGGAAATTGCCTGTTTGCTAAGCCCCATCACCATTATGGGGCTTTTCAAGATATTCATTCTCACACATAGATTTGTGCAGTTTACTCTCATAAGAGTGCGAAATTTAGCGCCAAAATGATTAATCTTTTAAACAATGGGCCCTTGATCAAAGACAAATGTATGCCTCTCATTCAGCCAGCGACCTCTAAATATCTCTCCAATTTGGTCAGTGTAGCTAGCTAGCTGATTAAGCTACTGTTAGCTCCATGTTGTCTCACGCTGACTTTTTAATGTTTCCAACTGACTCTTTGAATCTTGTGATAGATGTCTTGAATATTCACGTGATGGCTAACATTACATACACAATATTATGCTAAAGGACTGTGGCTAAAGCTACATATCCCAGTTAATGATCCATGTAAAAGACATAGAAGTTAGTTAATGATATGCCATCTGTTGTGTTTGTGGTTTTGGAAAGACTAAAAGAAGACACTACTCTCCAGGTGGTGTTATGATTTACATATGATTGGATGATAGCTGTTCAGAGAAGGTGGTTTAGCTAACGGTCAAGAGGACACAGAATGAACTTGCTAACACCCATCCTGCCCACGCCATTCCTAAGGTTTTCTACCAAAACTCTTCATCAATGTGTCAGTGACGATAACAATATCTCTATGAAACTAACATCCTGTCATCTCCATACAGAAAGATGGAAAGGCAGAGATTTCTGCTGAGATCTCTCTAAAGCACCTGGGCATATCACTCTCTTTCAGCAGGACCGTCAAGGCTCCAGGGCTCTCTGAGACGCCACCGGGTCGGTTGATTGATTCCACCCTCAGAGATGAATCTAGATATTGACTGTGTGCAGTGTGAGTGTTAGTGTGTGTCTGGGTGTTTGAGTCAGTGAGAGAGAGAGAGAGACAGTGTCTGATAGAGACAGAGCCAGTGGGCTTGGTGATGTACAGCCTGTTTGGATCCTCATTTCCCAGAGTTCATAGCTGTCTTCCATCAACCCGCAGGCAGGGAGCCAAGCCTTTGCTCTCTCCTCCATGGTGGTGTAATTCATCCTCACTTAGGAAAGGTAAAGGTTGCCTCCGTCTGCCTCAACAGGTCCAAAAGTAACTCATTTTTATCACTTGACTTTGATCTGCGTTCTCTGTATTTCTCGTCTTTGATTTATTGTGTTGATTATGCTGTATTGCTCTTTTTGTTTTCATGCTTCAGAGGAAAAGTAAAAAAGGAGCCTCAGTCTCGGAAGAATTTCCTTAAGCAAAGGTTAAATAGGTGAAATGTAGCTGAGGGAAGAAAACAACCTTATTACGAGACACGTGCAGCCACCCACATGCAAGCAGGCATAAATACACACAGAAAGCACATGCAGGATTGTGCATACTTGCACTCCTACACACACACACACACACACACACACACAAACACACACACACACACACACACACACACACACACACACACACACACACTGTCAAACTATCCCAGCAGATAAGCAGATCAGCCTCTAATTCAGCCAGATTTAAATAACTTCCTCTAAAGCAGATGGTAATAAAATTAGGCTTTTTTTGGATAACACTCCACTCTGGGCAGGTAGGTGCAGCTGGAGCAGGTGTGTGTTGGTGAAACAGAGCCAAAGGCTTGATGCAGATTTGCAATTCGTTACATCCAGCTGTGAATATGCAGCACTGACAGACCTTCGCTGCAACTACACACACAGATGGCCATCCACAGCTGTTGACAAACCTGGCTGGATTTTGTGAAGGGGTTACTTTTACTGTGAGGTGAATAGTAATGACACATTTTAATGCATGTTGCATGATTGACCCCAGACTTGCATTTAGCCCAACTTCTTTCCCACACACAAAGTTATGTGTTGAAAAAGTGAGGAAGTAATACGATATGCTAATGACATGGCTTGGCTGTGTATTACCCTGCCAATAATTGTTTGCATAATTTATTTGGTTATTGATGAGTTTAGAGGAGATGCTATTAAATGTTGTGGACACAGGAGACTGACTCCATTGGGGAGGACAGCAGTCTGCGAACATTTACTGATTCATGTACATCTGTACTATTTATAGAGCTGTCAAATTTACTGCTTTGAGTGAGCCATCAAAAGTACATAATTCTGTTCCAACCGTGCCTGAAACCCTGCAGCAGCAGCAACATCAACGTCAGTAACTTCATGTTTCTATGTGCTTCACACAGACAGCATGAAGCCCCATTCAGACCAGATCGTGACTGCAGGACTCATTTGTGCATCCTCCCAATTCAACAGGTGGTGCTTGGTGACCAGTGTTCAGAAGTAAGTCATTACTCAGCCACATTTTACAGTACTGTTGTCACTTTTTCAGTGCAAGGGATTACAATTTTAAATGATGGTGTCCATTCTGTCAAAGATCAGCACTGCCAAGACAGTTTGTAATTGGTCAACACACAAATTTATGTGTCATAGTTAAAGTTGTTCTTTAGAATTTGAAAACTCTGCACAGATGTACAGTGGGTCAGCTGATTATGGTAATTCAACTGAAATTCAATTTCACATTGAAATGTTGCCGCTTTAAATGCTGGAGTGACCAAGGCTTGAAGATGAAATTTAAAATTGGAGCAGGAAAACATGAAAAAAATCTGGGGGGCTAGCAGGACCTAAAGACTGTCTCTGGGTGGCAAGAAAAATCATCAGAGGACCTGAGAATTGAGCTGCGTGTTCATGTGGTGAGATTAAAAAAAAAGTTCTGCTAAAACTCTCAGTAGCATCGTGAGTTTTGGACTTGTTGCTCTTTTTAGGGGGATTAAAAGGGGAGTACATTAATCTCTTGCCTGCTGGTGATAAAATTGTACATTAGGCCTTCATTGTTCTCTGGAGAGATAAAGTACCTCACCTTGCTGTATTTCAAAAGGTGAAAGAAAGCAGTTTGGCAAAAGTAGTTAATAATAATAATAACAACAACAAATAACCAAGATGTGAATAGATAAAATGTGTTTTATTAGGCAAAACTCAGGCCACTGGTGGTGAAATGCTCCCCACCATGTAGACTTTTCATTCGGTGTAATTAGAGAGTTGTTGTACGCTACATTAGAGGCTTCGGTGACAAATGGCTTAACGAGCTACACAGGGAGTCCTAATTATTCCGCAATTAGAAATGTAATTATGGGTTGCTCTGACTGCTTCCTAGCTAGCTGGCTTGCAGCGTGAGTGGGCAGAGACAGAGTGAGCATCACATTTAACCGCCAGCTAATCTGTCACACATGGAAACGTAGATAGGCCTCCAATCACAGCCCGACTACTTAAACTTGTGGGTTGTACTAACTGGACGGCGTTTTGTAATCCATCACTCTGAACCCACACTGGAAAACAAATGCTCAACATTCTGCTTCACATCCTTCTAAAAACAAGTAACAACTAGTAATCAGATAAATGTTGATCTAGAGGTAGGCATGTATAATGTATGTCGGTTGTAATTGGATTTCCCTCAGCCTTTCTGTGTTAAGTTAGTAGTTATTAGGTTGCTAAGCAAATGTACAGTCGACACTGTGAAATGAGCATTTGGTAGAAATGGTGCAGATAACATACCTCATACCCTGGTTTGAGGCATAACATACCTTATTATACCTCAAACCAATATTATTATTATTATTATTATTATTCTGTCAGAAAACTGAGTCTGCTCAGCAGCAACCATTTATTCATTCAGTACAAGATAAATATTTTGTCTTGATTGAAATAAAAACTCTCTTGACAGTATTAGATGTTTTCCAAAGCAAAGACTTAATATTCCTGCTGTTTGTACCCAAACAGGAAGCTAAACAGTGGTGCTGTTTATGAAGGTGGGTAGTTTGAGTCAATGAAATTACATGTCTAATAATGTCTGGTATGTGCTAATAATAAAAAAGTTCTATAGAAAGGACTTTAGTTTGGTTCAAATTACAGGAAAAATAGAGACAAAGCTCTGAGACTGTTTTAATTGATTTAGTTTGTTTTATTTTATAGGATTTGTTTCATATGAATTTACACGAAATAATGGCTTAATTTTAAACCAAGTAAATATCAATTCAGTATCATCATTAATATCCTTGAATTCCACATTTGCCTGTTCAGCTGATGTGCTGTGCACTGGCTCAAAGACTTATGGTTATGCTATCTTTCAGTTAATTGGAATGAATTAATTGTGAAAGTGTACCAACTGAACATAATTAGATCAAAATAAGATAGCTCCTTCTCCGTCTAAAAGATTTGGAATGAACACCTATAAATTAAAGCCTCACCATCTTTTCCCTGGCATCTACTGTGTAAATCATTGAATGATATAGTATACAACCCGACAGTGTACTGTCAGTACTACAGCTGTATTGAGTTTAAAAAAAAAAAGTTTTGTAACCTTTAGAAATGCTTTACATGCTGTATGTGCCATCTATTTTGAAGTTTGGTATACGCAATCTACACAAGTAGAATCATCTTGCTCCATGTTGACATGAATTTGCTTCAGTCACAGCAACACCCACCTCCTCAATAGTGATGTTACTGCTGAAAGCAACATCAAAGTTTCCAGACTCTTTGGGGGGGAAGTCAGAGTAGTAGTTGTGTAGTTTGGCTACAGTGCTCTTTGGGGGAAATGTATTAAAAACTAGAAACTCAAACTATTCCAGAGTCCTGGACTGGTTTTGGACCAAACATTTGTTTTAGACAGTTGCACAGATTTGGTCCAAACTATCCAAGTCCATGGGTATGATGTATGTGTGTGATGCAATATTGATCCCTGAGGGAGATAATTCATCTTTTCAGCAGGGGTAGCAGTGTAGGGTCAGAAGCAGATGCAACAGTAACCTTGAAGCTGATATGGTTTTACTAACGGATACTGCAGCACAGACAAATGGCCAAAACCAAAACGCTTGATACCACCACATTATTTATATATGTTACACTTTTTAAATTATTTTACATAGTGATCAACCATTCTGGATGGTTTTAGTGACTTTCCTTTGGTCCCCTCATGACATTGTGAGAACAGTACTGCCTCACAGGAAATGAGTGAGCATATTGTTCATTGTTTCAGGGTGTGTGTGTGTGTGTGTGTGTGTGCGCGCGCGCCATGCTCGGAGGCAGTGTTGGGACCCATGCACTACAGTACTATGTAATGAGGCACTTGTGCCAGTGATGACAGATGAGGGCTAAAAGGGTATAGCCCTACAAACCCCACCCAGAGCTCTGGATGACCTGCCAGCCTGGCAGCCCTACTCTGCCTGCATTTAACCGTTAAGCTTTGAGCTGCATTTTAAATTGGTGCCCACACTACACACCAGAGTTCAGTGTTACGAGACCTGCAGGACAGGTGAGCCCAAATGCAGATAGAGCAGATGGGAAGGAAATTCATGAAAATGATTACTGCTGAGCACAGGGACTGAGGCTGGGGCAAGGGCAGGTGGCTGTACCAGTGCGGAGCAACAGGGTAGAGCTGAGCAGGAGACCGTACCAGACCAAATCTGAAGTCAGAGCAAGCAGCAATGGGAGTGAAACGAGGAACAGGATAGAAGAAGCAACAATAGCAAAACCTAGAACATCATGGCTCAAAGAGTAGCAGAGTCTACAATCTGGCAGAGTGGAAGTGGCAGGGCTGGGTATTTGTAGAGGTCTTGATATTTAGATTAGGTGCATTTGGTGTGGCCCTGTTCTGACTCCAGCAAACACACACACACAGGAAGAGCACCACTCTGCGTGGCAGCAGGTTAGAGCGGTACAGAATTAGAGGCAGATGATGTTCCAGGGACAGATGTAACGTTCAGATGCACCGTGAGCAGTCCAAAGCAGTATTTGTGTATAACAAGCCTCTGAAAAGAAGATTTATTACAGATTTTTGTATTTGCATGAGCCAGGCTGCAAGATTAGAGGCTTTAAAACATCAATATATTTAAAAAGTAGTTCAATATTTTGGGAATTACACTTATTCGTGTAACCTGGTGTTTTGACACTTAAAGAAACAAGATATAACATGCTAATTAGTGAGGTTTAAGGTGCTAGTAGGCGGATTTTGTTCCAGTTGGACAGAGCAGGCTAGCTGTTTCTGACTGGTTTCAAGTCTTTATTAGAAGTGTTTAGTACAAACAAAGTCTTTACCAACACATCTTAAAAGTGAACTGACTATATTGAATCAACATTGTCAGTGACAGAATCAGTAGCTTTTTACAGTGGAGCGCCTTACTGGTGATTGAGCTTGCTGTTGTCAGCTCAGCAATTATTCACAATACATTACTTTGATTACCTTGATTAAAGTCTATTAAAAACGGAAACAATCATAATCTGATAAATCAATTTTTTCTCTATTTGTCTTTCTTTCTTTCTTTTAAAGTAGCCTTTCCATTCCTTAATATTTTTATTTGATGTAATCCAGTTTATCTCATCTTGAGTTTTTAGCTTTCTACCACTGGCTTTCGTTTACTTTTAAATGTATGTATATCTGGGTATATGCAGGTGTAAGTGTGACTGTAAATGAAATAGGTAAATATCTTTGTGTATTTATATAATCATATCTTTTATGATAATTGTATTTTTTATGTGCAAACAAATGAAATAAAAATAAAAGTAGTATCAAGGCAACACAGCTTAGATAAAGAATCATGACTCCAACACATTTGGGATCAGACTTTTAATTGGACTTAAGTTCACATAAATAACATTGGTTCATATACATTTTGTATATTATACAACTTTATATAATATATATTTCCCCCTATGATTTACATTCCTCTCTGGCTAAAATTATCTCTCATATCTATGGAAACAGAAAGCCTTGCACAAATGCAACGCTGTTCTTTTTGTGCTGTTTATCAAGGTCCAAATGCCAAAAGGAGAGGATCATATCTCATGAGCTGTAAAAAATAATTTCCCAAGTTATACAAACAGAAAAGCAAAAAGGAGAATCTATTGCATTGTCTCTAGGGTATTACACTGCACTACAAGGAGTGGATAGCTATTGAAAATCATTCACTGTATATATTTTACTGTATTGACTTGTGACACAAAGAAAGAAAGAGCACTGCAAACTGATATCTGATATGCATGGCAATGGACATTTCGTGTCTGAGTGTTCTTGTCATGTTTTATTTTTTGCAGAAAAAAAAAATGAAGAGAATATGCTTGACACAAGATAAGAAACCCAATCATAAAGATAAGGAAAGAGTTATGAACCTGCAGCAAGGTCACCTTATCATGCAGTGACCCAGCCAAGCACACTTGCACAGATGAGTTGAGCTTGTCATTCTGGATCACAAATCAACACATAGCTGCTTCGAGCCTGTGGCCGACATTATTCAACAAGATGGGTGGATATCTGGAAGTCAGGTAACATTCATTAATCTCCCTGACAGAACAACCTTCCCCTTATACTCCTGTGTTACCTGTGACCAGTGGATTATCTCTGTTGCCTGTAGCGCTCTGGCAATCAATACCTTCATCAAACGTCTGACTGACGCATCACACAGTTGCCCTAAATGAACACTGCAGGTTAAAAGGTACATTGGTAGACCATGGCAGATTTTCACTACCTTTCCATAGCTTAGAGTTTTACATCACATAATATTTGCTGTAAGTCATCAATAAGTAACCACATTATCTAGAAAATAATAGAAGTCAGTGTGTGTTTGTGGGATACGCCTGTTTTTTTTTTATAGCAAATTAAAGCCTGTTAATACAAGTGTTACATGTGTTACAACATTAATTACATGAGGTGTCTGATTTTTCATGTCAAGTCTAATATGGTATATAAAACATCTACTTGCTTCAACATAACCTCAAATGTCACTTTGCCATAATCCCTCCCTACTGTTTTCTGCTACACAACCTCTTAAATCTGCATAAACTACGATACATATTTGATTGTCTGAATCCGAGTCGCTACCTGAATAACAAACCAGAGAGAAACTGTCACCCACACTAGGCCTTCAAATCCAAATACAAAAAAACTAAACAATGGATCCAGCTATCCAGCTGTTATTTGAACAGTGATTGGGTTAGAAAAGTAGTTTGAGGTCAAGTCTGTTGTAATCAAATGTCCAGGTGAGTCAGTGAAAAAAACAAGATTTGCTGACCTTGAAAAAGCTACTTAAATTACCCAGTGAACCGGTGTGGGATCCTACAATGTTTCATGCATTTATCGCGACAAGGCCAACCTAAACAAAACATGACGTGCGTGGTTGGTTTGTGTGTGTATGTGCATGTGCATGTGTGTGTGTTAACAAATCACATAGGAAAACACAAACATGCCATGACATTGTGACAGACAGCAAGTGTTAACTCCCTCCCTGAATAGGCGACAACAGAGTGAACCTTTATTTAAAAAACAGCTATTATTTTATTATAATTTCATCATGATAAAAATGGCATTAACATCATCATAATCATATCCCTTTTCTAAACAAGATGAACTTACTATATGCTATGGAAAAGAGCCGCGGGGAGGGAAAGTCACTGGTTGTGTTCAAAGCACAGGGAAAAAACTTACTTTACAGCAAGGGCTTCTGTGTTATTGCAAAGTGCTTTGATTAGATGTTAGCAGAACAAAAAAATGTTTGAACAGTGTTTTATTGCATTAGTTTATCAAGGTTAGTGTTCAGTATCCATCATAAAATTTTGACCATAAATCATTTTCTAAATATGACTATTAAAATAAGGTCAGATTTGATCTTATCACCAGATAAGATTTTCAGAGATGTGAACACAACCAGTAGTCATGCTAGCTGTCACTTTCCCTCCCCATTAAATCCCTGCCACCTCGCTCCATCTACTTTTATACTCATAGAGGGGAAATAGTGTTAATTAAAAAGTGCATCATGAATATGTTGAGATTAATAATAAAAGTAAACCATCTTTTTTGTCATAAATAATGCTTTTTCTTCTAATATTCAATAAACCTCTTATTATACAAGTCGAGTAGTCACATGATGCAAATCTACCCCCTGTGATCTTCTTAATATCTGGGAGCAACGTTAACATTTCCTGAAACTTGAAAGCAACGACACGCCAAAACAAACAGGACTGCTGTGTTAAATCTAGGAGGAAGATCAAGGAAACAACCACTTACAGCTACTGAGGGTACGATACATGAACAGTGGCATCACAAGATTTGTAGTGCACATTTGTAATGCAACACAAAAAGTTCACAACTAGCATCTATTTGCGTTAGTAAGATGGTAGCATCTAGCCCAGACAATAAATGTTTTGGACATGCGCTTATTCGCTTTCTTGCCAGGTGTTAGATGGAAAGATCAATTCCACTAGCTTAGATTAGAACAACTAGCTTTGCTCTGTTCAAAGGTTAAAAAATGAATTCACCTTGCAGCACTCTAAAGTTCACAAATGTACATCTCCATAAAAAAAGAGAAATGTAAAATCGACTCTTTGTGGTTTTGTGCTAGAACTATCAGATTGGGGACCTTCCAGTCTTTATGCTAAGCTAACACGGCTGCTTGCATGACTGATATACATTTTTTCAGCTACTTTTGCTAAGAACGCAAATGCTGTAAGTATAATTTACATAAAATCAAAATGTTCCCTAAATTCCCTAAATCTAAAATGTGTCAAATTTAATTTAGTTTTTGTCCAATTTAGATCACTTGACAAATCACGTAACATGAATGAGACTAAATATGGACATTTAAAATAAAATCCAAACGTCTGTAGTCAGCGCATTCTTTTTTTTGCTGCCATAGCATTTTACTGTGTTTTTTTTTTCTATCTACCGCAGGTGAGACATTAAGCAATCTCACTGTTCACATGTTGTAGCTTCACACTGTAAAAGGCTGACGAGACCATTCTCTCCTTGGTCTTCTGCCTAGGGTCAATTCAGGAGGACAATAAATCAAAAAGGAAGACCTTAAATGGTCTAGAAAACCAGATGTCCAGCCCTGCCCTCAGTGACTCTAGGGCATCAGATGAGTTTCAGGTCTACTGACATGTGCTGTCAAGACCATGTTCCCATTGAAAAGCATTGGATGGCTACAAACTAACAGGACTGACATTTTTCCAGACAGGTGTGCATATTTCCAACACTTTCTAAGTCCACAGTAAAGTAACCGACCCACTCTTAATGAAGAGGATAGACTCAGTCACACTCTCTTTCAGCTCCCAATCGACCTTTCAGTCACCGAGCCTGAGTGGACTCTGCTAGGCCGTTGGTGGGCCTTTCTCAGTGGCAGGTCTTCATCCCTGTCAGGTATGGTGACTCTTGTCGGCACAGGCCCATCTGCTGCTGTTGCTGTTCTTGAAGATCTGAGGCCACGCCATCAACAAAGTCGGGGACGGGTAGCCCTGAGAGTATCATGACTGACTTGTTCCAGATCATGAAAGTAGGTACAACAGGCAGGAGGAAGGAGATCTCAAAGGTGTGAATGTGCTGGGAGTTCATGGCGTCATAGAAGGACAATGAATTGTTGTCGTAGTCCAGCAGGACACCCAGCCGCCTCAGCTGCAGGCTTGCCTCCACCAGCATCTCCTTGCCGTCGTGGCGCACCATAAAGTTGTTGTTGCAGCGCGAGAACACCCATGAGGAGGAGTTCTTGCCGCTCCATTCGTTTTTCGGGGCTGATTTGTAAGCCACGCCGATGGCATACCTGCGGGGGAAGGAACATTTTGGAATGCATTAGTGATCTGAAATTCTAGTGTCCTCCTTAATGACTTACAGTCAAGCTACCTCATGCTGAGGACACACAAGATAGGCACGGGCCCTTTGGGTTTTTGCTGCATGAAGAGGTCTACTTCAGAGCCAATTAGTGAAGAGAATATAAATAGGATAAGAGTATAGTGTGTCTGTTGTGCGTATGCGTATGTGGGTTTGCACAACAGGCTAGAATTATACTCCCTAAAGAAATATATTTTGGTTTATAAATACTCCTTGCAAGCTTATATAATGCACTCTTGTTCGTGTGTTTCTTACCATGTGGACGCTCCTAACAGCACCTCCCAGTAGTGGCACCCGCTGTCAATGAAGACATTACCAGCAGCGCCATAGGAGCCCGTGCCACTAAAACGCTCCGGGGTGTGGCTCTTCTTCAGCGAGCTCTCATCCTTCTCCATGGTCAGACAGTCGTTGGACAGACGCAGCTTCTTGTGAGCTGTCTTTGGGTCCAACTTGAAGGGTTGACCTGGAAAGGGAGACAGGATTGTGTGCTATTACCGGTTTTGGCTGCTAATGACAATGATGGTGATCACATAATTATCATTATCACTAACATCATTATCATCATAATTGTTTTTGGCAATGTGATTAAAATAACTACATTAAACATAAATTATCAAATTGAAGTTAATACAATTTTCTGCATTCCCTTAATGTATTCAATGTAGATCAGACCTTTTTGTTGTGAGATATTTGCTTTAGTCATGATTTACGTTTGAATATGATGAGAAACTCCCAGTACAGAAAATGACAGCAACTGTAAGGAGTCACTGTGTAAATTTAAGCTGTATGTTCTGTTTTTATTATTTTATTTTACAGACTACCTGTTGGAATTGTGTTGCATCAGCTTGTGCATTGATCGAAGTTGCCTTGTGAAGATTGTCTTGTTGAACAAAAATATTTGTTGGCTACAGAGCCATTTATCTTTATTTATTACAAAATCTGAAATCTGCCTTCACAGGAACCCTGAGTCCACCTTGGTCTACAAAAACACATCATGCTTGCTTCTAAGTCACGGAGTATGTGATGTATTTTTTATTGGAGTCCTAATTTTTGCTGCTATTTGCCTTGAAGTTGTGCATCCTCTTACCCACAGGATGCAAAGGGGGATATGCAAAATGTAGTAATTTGAATTTGCAATATCTGCAATTTGTTTGGCCACTTGGAGCAGAAATTGATATGGCAAACGTGTTAGAGTATCAACACTCTAACACGTGTTAGAGTACAGTTGCCTATTTACACTCTCCTTTTAGCTCTGTTTTGGTCTTCACCATCTCCTGAAGGATATGGCTCTTTATCTGTTTACCAAGTGCTCCACTATGGTCACCGGCTAGTTGCTAACTTGGCCTGTCTGCAGTTTGCTGCTGGGCGAGTAGTGTAAACTGAGTTTATCAGAGCTTTATAGAAACAACTGCTTGTTGTGGTAGTGAGAGAGAACATTAACAGTAGTCAGCTGCAAAATCCAAAACAATGACCTGAAAGATGCTAAAATCTTCTTTAGAGCATAAGGGATCTATTGTTAAAATTAAAATATTGCGCAGCTTTAATAATTGCATGGCTGAATAATGCCACTTGTTTGAGGTTGAAGCTACCAACACTTATTTCTGAAGTGTTTTCTTGCTATTTTGCGTTCATAATCACAAAATATTGTAAAGTGGAAAAAAGAAAGCAAGATACCGCATGATCAGAAGGTGAAAAAGCAGTGAGTAAGAATAAAAATTAGAGCAACTCAGAGCAGCAGCAAAAGACAAAAATAAATAGCGTGTTGAGAAGTGCTCGCAGAGAACTCACAGGGAGAGACAGAAGAGGAGAATGTTTGAATACAAGGACGAGAGTCTAAACTTCAAAGTCTCTTGCAGCCTTTGGTGAAAACATTTCATAACAGTGGAGGAAGCCACCCGGCATTCTTCTGTGCCGCCCATCACACAGACTTGGAAATTAGCTGAAGGAAATAGCCTTCACTTACACTGCAGTAGGTAGCGGACGGGGGTATTCAGTGGAAATGCTGCTATCTTGTTGCAACAATTCAATTTGCAATGACACCAGTAATTTGGGTGTAATGGGTGGAAAATTGAGAGGGTAAAACTGGGTGAGTGGGAGAGAGAGAGGAGTTAAGGAGTGAAGAGGAGAGAAAAAGTTGAGGGGATAATATGAGGCTGAAGATTGGGCAGAGGGTCCCCTCTCTGCCTCTCTATGTCCATGTATGTGTGTGTGTACTGTAGGCTTCATGGAGGTCAGCCACGTCCCTTCCAGACATGACATTTAACTCTGACACCTCTCATCTCATCTCTCGGCCTCCCTGAGCCTCCCACGGCTTAATGAGCGACACAATGAGGACCTCCTCCCCTCTCTCTATCTGTCCTTTCCTTCATCTCTCCCCCCATTCTCTCATTCTCATCCTCTCCATCCTCTCTCCTTTCTCACACACTCCCCTCCAATAATTCGCGTGGTGAGTGTGTGTTACCGCGTGTGGATATGAGACGACGAGGCCAATGTGCTGCTGGCACCCAATTACATTAATGCGCTCTCTTCTTTGAACTGCTTATCGCTGCCAGCACAGCCATTTCCAAACACTGGGGCTCTGTCATGCCTTTCCAGAGGATGACTCCTGAGAGCCCGGCTGGGCCTGAGGTTTGGTAAGGGGAGACACACGTGATGGTAGAGGACAAGCAGACACACACACACAGCATCAATTCTGGCCTACACACAAGCAGACATACAGTAAGTGGCCGAGTGGAAATGTTTTGAACCAACGCCAGCAGGATTCTTGTAAATTGGAAAAAGTCATGCATAATAAGCTTGGGTTTAAATGGTGAATTCTTGGTATGTGAGAAGAAATGTGTATGGTGGGAGGCTCCAAATGAAACTGAATTTGGAGGTTTGCACAGGGAAAATTGCAGGTGTACAACTAAAACAACTGTTCCACTCAGTTTTAATTGCTATAGTGTTGGCAGGCTGGCAATTTCCACACAAACTTCAATGCATTGTTGTCTGCACATTTTGTTTATTTACATTAAGTATAATTTTTACTTCCTGATTTGGAGAACGTGAAAGCCTTGTCTACACTCAAAATTTGTTACAAGTACATTTACTTAAGTAGTATTTTATTTTTATTTTACACAACTTTGTACTTCTACTTCACTACACTTCAGTGGGAGATATCTGACTTTTTACTACATTTATATAAGAGTTGTAGTTAGTAATTAATTTGCACATTAAGATTTTACAAACAAAACATGTTATCAGTTTTTACAATTGTTATAGAGCATCTGCAACATGCAAGTGCTACTAACATGTCTAGGTTTAGAGAATGATAAAACTAAATCACTTGTAATTAGGTATTTTTAATTTTACTTAAGTAAAGAATCTGATCACTTCTTCCTCCACTTAAGTTCATTCATGTTGCAGAGTTGCCATGAAATGAACAGACCTGAAGTCGCAGTGAGTATAGTGATATTTCCTAGCAGCACTCAAAGAACATGCCAAATGTGATTTCTTCTGGAGTGTGACACTGCCGGCCTGAAGGCATAAAGAATCAGTGTCTTGTGCAATATATCAGCAAGAGGACCAATTCATAATAAGAAAGTAGATGTATATGTGTAAGAAAGTTCAGAATTGTTTTACAGTAGCTGTCTGTAGAAACATCACACACACACACACACACACACACACACACACACACTCCTGTGCTGTCAGATTCTATATTGCAATAAATAAAGACAGGATGGGATAATGGAACAGTATGTCCCACAGACTGGATTTTTTAGCAGTGTCTGTGATTAGTCTGCTCCCACTCTGTAATAAGTAGTAATTAGAGTAATGTTAATGTTTCCAACTGTCTGCAGAGGTGATAACTGCTCTCTGTTTGACTGAAGCAGTGCATTGTTACGAACTGGGAAGTCTTTAATGGAAACTTGTAAAGCAGTATCAAGGCAAAAAAAAAGGGGGCGAGAAATAAAAGGGGCTACTGTTGGGGGAGCTTTTATAAGAAGCAATTTCATTCTAACTTCATTTCGTAGGTCCTTGTTAGAATACTTGCAGTGGGATAGCATCTGGGTAATTGACTTTATTTGAATTCAGTCAATTTCACTCACGCTTCTTTCTTTTTTTTTCTTCCCCCGGCTCGTATTTTTGCAGAGGGATAGATTGAGCTGCCTCCGTAATGAGGGAAATGGAAAAAAAAAGATCCATTTTACCGCATAACTAAACAATTACTGCAGTAGAAACAGCAGTATCGGGGGACACAGAGAGCTCTCTAGACACATCAGAGGTCGAACACAACCTTGTCTTTCCAAAGGTTTATACATCTTTGTTGAACTTGCAAATCATTCCATGTCATTAAAATGCATGGCTGCATGCCACTTGGCTTCTAATTGATTTTCATGGGTCGGTTAAAACACAAATTTACACTGGTGAGATTAAAGATGCATCAATCATGTAACGTGACTGGGGACGCCCAATAGCACAACGGGTGTATGAGGGGAATTCTGGGCAATGTGAGCTCACGTGTATCACATCTAATCTTCTCACCTCTTACTGGGCAACAAAAGCCGAAAATGCCTTTGTGTAGTGAAGAGCAAAGACAAACAGCAGCCACTGATCCTCTCCAACTTCACCGTTTAATGAACTCGGCAGAGTCTTCAGAGACCACTGCTAGAAAAATTATTTTCAGTAAGGCTTCTGGGTCTGCTCAGAATCTCCCTATGATTAAGAAGCCATTTTTGGACAGAAAGATTCTTTGATGTTTTGCTAGAGTAAAAGCAAGTGAAAGAATCACTGTCAGTACTACTGGTTGAGTGCGTAAAATGTAATCATTCATTAAAACAGCTCCTGTCTTAATAATACAAGTCATCTTTACTCCTGTATCTTTGCACGTACACTTGCAGTATTGCAGAAAAAAATTCAAAATGTATCAAAAGGGGCTTAAAAGCATTGTCAATCAATATCAAGGTTTCCTCTGTGAGATGCTGTGCGTAACAATGCGTTAGCCAGTCACTCAATACTTGCTACCTCAAACTGTCTGTTGAACTAAGCCCCAAGCCTACTGGTTCCCAAAGAAATCAATCCATAAAAATGAGTCACAAATATGTTATTACGTTTTAAAAAACTGAACTAGTGCCCACTGTAGTCTTTAGCTATGTTACTCAAGCAGGAGTAAATAGTGCATTTGTAGGGGATATTTAGCTGCTGACTAAAATGGATTTGTATGGCACAGAGCACACATGTTATACTTGTTAGTAAGGTAAATTCTGGTTACAAAAAGAAAATATACATTATATCACCAGCCTTATTCTTTAAGCACTGCTAAGCAGATGATGTCCATTTTAATGCAATTCCTATTGCTTGCTGACAAAGCTGGAGAGAACTTCCTAAATTATTAAGATTACTTAATGTGCCTTTATTCTGAGACCAAAAAGGTGCTGCTCTACCTGTTTTTTAACTTTAAAGTGGGACCTTCCTATCCTTGACTAGGACATATTCCAGAACCAGTTTGTCTTTGCTTTTCCTCTCCTGTTGCTTTATTTTTAATAAATAGCATTTTTGGCCTTCATTTGACAGTTCACAGTAGAGACAGACAGGAAATATGCGGATTGACATGTCTCCCGCCGGAATCAAACCAGGTACATTATAATCACACAGTATGCATCAAATGCCAATATTCCATAGGGACCCAACCTTTTCTACCCTCCCCTTCACCTCTTTCTCGTCTTCTCTTTACAACACTCCTCTCTCCTCTCATCTCCTCTTCCGTCCTCTCCACTCCACCTCCTACTGTTTACTTTAGGGGCTCAGTGGTAGCTTGAGGCCTGTCGTCAGAGATGCATGCTGGGTAAATATTATTGCAGGTCCTTTAACAGATAATAAAGAGGTACTCGTAACCCTGGGGCACCTTGTCATGTAATATGTTCAGCCTGGATTTCAGCTGCTTACTCAACACTGGGACTATAGCGTCTGACAAGTACACACATACTGTACACACACACACACACACACACACACACACACACACACACACACACACACACACACACACACACACACACACACACACACACACACACACACACACACACACACACACACACAC
>JAVQJL010037019.1:0-16317 GCA_036024295.1 Nannoperca obscura
AAAAGTAACTAAATAAACATACATACATACATACATACATACATACATACATACATACATACATACATACATACATACATACATACATACATACATACATACATGTACAAGTGTACACAATGGGGACTGAAAGAGCCATGTTCTAAACTGATGGCAGGTGAGGATGTAGTTTCTTTTTTTCTTTGGAAACAAAAATGAATGCTAATGTTGCTATATATCAGCTGGATGTGTATATATGCAACTGTTTGCTAAGTTCGTCATATCAACTTAAAAGACGATAATCTTTCAATTTTGTATTTGCAACTTTTTTCTGTTGTGGCCTAAAAATCAGACAAGCTCTTTGTTTCGAACCTGCGAAACAAACAGCTTGTCTGATCATTTAATACTGTCTGAAACCTTTCAACATCAGGGTGGCTGCGTCTGACAATTTTTATACATTTCAAGCCCAATCAAGTCCACTTTACACAATGCAGCGACAGGTCAGGGTTGTGACACTAAGGCAGGTTTGAACTTGGTCGATTCTTCATACAACCACTTTTGTCACTTTTGCAACACACACATTCCTTTGAGAAACTGTCATAAAGTTATGATTGTAAAGTTATGATGTTATGATTCATCACATCAAGGCTGCATAGACCTCCAAAGGACAAAGACTTCTCGAAGAGAGAACAGGTAGGCAGTGTGATGCAGCCGGGACAAGGCTATTTTTTGCCCGGCTTGAGTGTTGCTATCCGGAAAAGGTATGAGCGGTTCTGTCTTTAGACGTGGTAGGACAAAACGTTTGTACAGTTTAACTTAATTTGAAGATTGTGACCTTATACAGTACCAGTCAAAAGTTTGGACACACATTCCCATTCACTTGAATGATGAACTTTTGACTGGTACTGTAGTTGGTGTAGGATTAAGATTTTCTCTTTAATTTAAATCTGCAAAAATAAGGTTCTTTGCTAACTCAACATTTATATCAGGGATTTTGTTGCAGTGTTGTTCGATATGAATTCAATTTTGTAGTAGTCTTCGGATACATGCTTTGGTACAATATCCTAAATATGTAATATTCTTTTAATGCTGTAGCCCTTGATTGAAAAGCTCAGTAAGTGTGGTCTCTTAAACCAGGTGTATATCATACTCTGTTTCTTCCCTCCTTCAAGAGCTGACATATATTTTTTGGTTACTGTATCCACCCCATCCCCCTGCCCCCCCGTCTATTTCCTTCTATCTTCCTCCAGCTTTCTATTCTCATCCCGATATCTCTGAGGTCTACTAAGTCTCTGATCGTCTGTGTCTCTGTTGTTCTAAAATAAAGCCACCTTTTACTGTTTGAGATCAAAGAGTGAGTTTGCATAATGGAAAGAGAACGGTGAGAGTAGCAGAATAAAGCAGAAAAGGAGGGGACTGTGGATTCAGTTGAATAATCTAAAATGGAGTGCTGACACTTTCTCTGAACCCTCCTTTAAGAGTTTTTATACACCACCCCAACCATGACCATGTAAATCTTACAGGCAGTTAGGATTTTATACTTATTCATTGCTTCCAGTAATATACCATTTGAGAAAAATACTATTGCATTTGATAGATCACAGATTCAGTGTTCTGTTCTGTGAGATGTGGCAGATTCATATTCCAGCTTTTAGTAAATAACAGTGCCATTTAAATCAATGGCCACTGCAGCTTCGAATATTGTTTTCAACAACTGATGTCTTGGGGAGCTCAGAAATGGCTCTCACAGCGATATCCTAATAGAGTCCGTTGCTTTGGAGAAACATTGTTGGACAGGAAATGGAAATTAGGGTTGAGTCGTGTAGGGAATAAAATAGTGAATTAGTAAATAAACATGGGTTAACAGGTTCCATCCTGCCTCACTGTTGTCTGTCTGCGGTCCTCGGCAGGCATTCGCAGCATGCTAATGATATTTGAATTTGTGTGGTTGCATGAAGGCTTTGTTCTTTGAGGACTCACGGGCAGCACAGAACCTCATAACAAGTGGACCTGCAAAAACTAGAAACAAAAAAGCTTTTGATAGTATTTCTTTCTAAATACACATAAACAAAATGTCAATGCAACACTCTAATTCTCAAATTATGCTTGATAATTGATTGTGTTCTGCATCTGTTGTTTGTTTAGTGCTTCATTAGGATTTTCATTAGTTAAACCCTTAGTTAAACCCTTGTTGAAGGAATTGTTTGAGTCTCATGAACAAATGATTGAACAATCTTCTAAATGTGAGACAAATGTGACTGTACACTTGACATTTTCATTGAATGTCTTCGGCTTTCCTTGCAGAAGTGTTAGGGCTAGTCACTGTATTGTTAATATGAGCGGACCAAGACATGTGAGGAACTTCCAGTGAAGTTGGCCTTTGTCAGCAAAAGATTTGCTGTGTTTAAGGTTGCTGTTATATTATTTGTCTGAGAGTCATGTAGTCAACAACAGAATATCTGCAACCCTTATAAAAGAAGAATTGTGAGAAAATATTTTCTCTTCACATTTATTGCACCAGTCTCCCTTCGGGGCCGTTCATGGAGACACATTAAACAGATATTCTGAAACCTGTCTGGGAATAATGTAGGGCTTAATGGAACATCATGAAACTGTAAATCACAATGAATAAGTCAAAGCATGATCAGGTCAGTCGACAGCATGTGCACACCTTGGAGATGTTGCATTGCAATCTTTATTATTCTGCATCGAAAAGCTGGTAAAGTAATTGAGACATTAATATTTTTGGCAAGCTTATAGTGATCATGGCATATGAATTATAAAGGTCTTCAAGGCAGTCAGGTATTGCCAATAAACATACTGGACAGGAAAGGACGCAGCTCGCACTGCCTTGAGCAATATTTTAAGATAGATTTCAATCTCAGCTGAGTTTTATGGGATTCAGGTTGTTAAAAATGTACTTATTTAATTTCCCTTACTTGCAAGTATATTTTCTGTGGGATTTATTGACCAATAAAAACTATAGTGCATCAAATATTTTACTGAACTGAAAAAAATATTAAAGCCACTGTAGATTTTGAGTGTGCTGCAATGTATCATGACAAAATTTGTCACTAATAATGTCATACATCATTATGACCATGTGAATTTATTACTGGATTTATGCATAATAAAGCACTGATAGGCTGGCTTACAAATATATTTACAATGTCAACCTGTTTTGTTAAATAATAAAACTGGTGAATAAAAATGTAACTCCTGTGGATTAATAACATAAATAAAGGGTTAAAGTCAGGTGTTATTTAAACACCTACAGTATATGAGGAAGTTTGTCTTTCTCTGCCATTGGAAGTGCAGCGAACCACATTTCTTAATTGTTAATGGGCTACCGTTAGACATTTTGGGAAGAGGAAAGTCATAAGTCTCTCGGGGCAATGAGCAGTGGGATGATGGAGAATGCAATGTGCCGAGAAACATTTTTGTCCTTGGTCAAGGCCTGTAGCTTCCATTATGGGTTCAAAAAGCAAACCATTTAAATTCACACTTTATAGCGGTCACAGAGAAAGTCTTCCATTTAAATATTTCCTAAAAAGACCATCCATGGCTCTACCAAACCCTCCCTTTTAACTTCTGTTTAAATTACTATCCCAGTTTGTAAATTGAATGTCACTTCTGACTCCAGACCAGCATATTTACCTTTTTCCTAATCTCCGTTTGCTTTAATGGCTCTTCACTTTCTTGGTAAAAAGCCATTCCGGCTGTACCTGGCAGCTGCTAGCAAATAGATGACGAGCTGTGTGCAAGTCAGCAGAGTGTTTTATTTTCCATTCATTGTCACTGAAGCAAGAGTGATGTGCAAAGTAATACCTGTTATAGGATACGGCTGTTTTCCCCTGGTCCGACACTAAAGCGACTCCAAAGCTGAATGTCAGCCACCCTGTGAAACTCATAGTTGCACAGGCAGGAGCGGTAAAAAAGAGAAAAGACTGCTGCTACTGTGAACAAAGCTTGACAGGATACATCCAACAACATCCAGCAACATCCAGATGCCTCATCCAAATGAGCATGAACGGGTGGAATTTCATATTTTGCACTCCCTGGTATTCTGACATCAAGACAGGTTTATGTGAAAGTATTGCAATAACTGTACTGTAACTCTCTCCCCACATTTCATAACATCCCCCAATTCCCATTCTCCCCTATTCTCATCCTCTCTCGCCTATCTGCTTTTCTTCCTCAGTCTTCTCTCTCATCTATTTTTCTCTTTCTGTCCTCGCTCTCTCGTGATCATCCATTTGCTTTTTATTTGCTACTCCCTCAACGACTGTAGCTTAATGAGCTTCTCCCTCACTTTCTTCATTTGTCAGTGTGTCTGTCTCAGCCCCAACCTTCCATTACCATCTTTCTACCCCATCTCCACAGGCTTTTCTTTTAAAGCACTAATAACCAGGTTAGCAGCAACCTGCCCAATAACATTAGCCCCTACAAATCTCATCACTCGCTTTACTAATCATCAGGCGTATTTGGTGTTTGTTTATTCCAGTTTGGGTTGCTGCATGTATAGACTAAGATGTGTGGTAGCATGTTTGACCGTGTGTGAACAAGTGTATCTGCGTGTGTGTGTGTGTGTGTCCTCACGTGTCAGCTTCATTGCTCCTGGTGGATGCTACTGGAGCGATTTACGACTCCGGTGGGACAAGGCGAACGAGGCGGGTGGGAGAAAAAGAAATGTGGGGAGGGGGTGAACCCTGGTAGTACAATCCTCAGGCCTGCTCTCAGCGAGGCACAGTTATGGGCCGCGTGTAGGAGCCGGAGACACTTAGAGCTGGAGCCCCAGGGGCCGCATATGACATCGCTGCAGCGGGTGTCTCTGAATGTCGTCATCCTCTGCAGTGGTGCAAAAGTGACATTGCTCTGTGTATGCGCATTTGAAAGTCGCTTGACAACACTGAGTGAAGCTCAACCTCAAACGCATTAAATATTAGTATATGTGTACATAATTGTACACCTGCTTTGTAGGTTTACAATTACAGGTGTAATTACACTTTGTAGGTGTACAAAGTGTAATTTGTAAGTTATATCTTAACTCAAAGTTGTAACTAACTTGTATGGTTCAACTGTATTTTACAAAACGATCATGTAGCTCCTCCATTACGCTCAAACTAAGCCACATTTTAACTTGAGGATAGCTGGTGCAAAAGATGCTGGTGTGAATGGTGATACACAAACAGTAGTTAGCGCTACCAGTTTAAGGCGAAACCACCCACCTCTGTTGCACCAGAGCAGCTCCATCAGTTGCAGAGAAGTATAGTAGCGAGGAATCAGTACCAGATCCGGTTAGAGCACCTTTTAACGGTTCACCTTTTGGATTTCATAAGCTCGCTTTTATGTTTATCCAGTCCCCCCACCTATAGATAAAAAGATCTATCATTTACTTGACACCAGTTTTAACGAGGGAACCCATTTGGGTTTAACAGCCTCTTACAGGGGATCAGATGGATGGGGTGGAGTGTCATTGATAGTAATCAGAGCCCTCCAGCCGCTTCCCGTGGCTTGAAAAGGAGGTGTAAGATTTGATGACAGGATTTAATCACCTACCTCTCTGGCTCCGAGAGGCTTTGTGTTTTAGCTTCTCAGCGAACCCTGCAGTGAAATGATCTCGAATGTTCTCATTCTCTTGTCCCTCCTTCGCAATCAAAGTTGGGCTGATTGCGTAAGGGTCTTTTAAACAAATGTTTATGCCACGAAGCGAGCCAAAGGTCACCAAAGATCATGCTGTGATCTGGGATGCTAACGTCTCAAGATGCACAGATTGTGACTGTGACTGTATCTGCGGTATTTGTGAGCTTAGACACAGCAACAAGCTCATACGCACACTGAGACAGCGGCACAGTCAGATGAAGACGGAGACGGTGTTTTTCTTTTTTTGGGGCGGGGGGCACGGGGCTAAAAGTGTTTGACAGGAAAATCAAAGATTCCAGTTCTTCCGAGTTCACCCTGCTTGTCTGTCTCACTCAGGATTCCAGTGGGACAAGCTTGCCGCTGAGCGTCAGAACCCAGTCTGAGTCTTTCAACACGAGTGGGCGGCAAGTACGAGTGTGTGTGTGCCTGTATATGTGATATTGTGTGTGTGGCTTTTGTATTGGCACTGCAGTGTGATTTTTGACAGTAATGATGTGGGGCCTTCACAAATTGACAGGCGGGGAAGGAGAGAATGAGAACTAGAATGGGCGACAAGGCAAGAGGAAAATGAGAGCGTCTGAGCCTGAGAGACTACAGACTACTTCCTGCTCAGTTTTTCTTTTTCCTTTTTACCTTTTCTTCCTCACGCTCTCTCTCTTTCCTCTCATCTGTCCATCTTCCTATCCTCTATCTCCATCCGTCCACGTCTTTCAATCCAGGGTCACAGGCTGATGTTTAACACAGCGGGTCGGCCAGGTTCACTCTCAGTGAGGAAATGGAGTTAGTTACCTTTAACCTGCACACGCAGACAGTCCGCCCTCCAAATAAAAACCATCCACACAGTTACAAATGAGATTCACATCTTTTCTTTCTCCTACATGCCACAGGTTTAGAAAAACACCCATTCATCCATGTAATCTGTTAGGAAAACATTCAATTTTTTTTCCATTCTGGGAATGGTCTGGAAGGTGCTTCTCTGACACTTCCATTATAGTCAAGGTGGTACAGTTTAATGGTGAATTTTGCGCAATGGCGCCATTGACTTGACTGAGGTTAATAGGGAACCCAGGGAAGGCAATAGAGTGACTTCACCATAACAATGGCTGCTATCCTTCAGTAGCGCAACCCAATTGCATGTTTGTATGAAATAATCCATTACAGGCAACAAAAGGAAAGCCACGGGGCCACTTTCATCCCTGAGTGTATCCCAGGGCATCTAAATACTTCCCCTTCTGCACTAAGACAGAAACATGTCATGGACAAGGACAATTGTATACCCCCGATGCGCTCCGTCACCTCATCTCCCACAGCAGATTAAAGCACTGCATCACTTGTAACGTCCATGGGGTGTAATGGATTAGCTTGCCACAGCACATTATCAGCCTTGTCTATGCACATGAGGTGTGTACATATGACCTGCTATGATCATACTTTAGCATTAAGATGAAAAATAACAACCTTCATCCAGTGAAAGAAGCTAAATTGCTTATTTGCTCTTTTTTTGTTGCTTTTTCCACCATCAGCCAGAGGGAGCAGCCAGGCTAAAGTACTGTACGTGACAAAATTGGGGATTTTAAAGTACACCGATATTCCCTGCAGGCTTATGATGTAGGATTATCCACCCGTGGATCGGTTTGGGCAGTAATGGTTTATACAGTATGTAACAGGATTAGAAAAATCTGATTAACAAAATAGTGGTAATATAGTCTGATAGTGATGAAAAGGTGTTTGATAAGTGATGGTACATTTCTTCTTAAAGGCAGAGATTATAATGTATATGGAATACATTCTCGGTCTAATCTGATTGGAGAAAATAAAACTTCAACAAATTATGCTCTTTGTACTTTTTTCTTTTTTTACAGCAGGCAGGGAGAGCCATGTGATGTATTTTTTGGATTACTTTTTATATAAATATCCCTGCCAGTGCTTCAAGTGGATGCCAGTTTGTTTACACTGGAGAAGAGGCTTACAGGCAGGAAGCCGTGTGTGTTTACTGGGTTCGGGGGTTGTCTTTTGGAGAGGATTTCTGTCTGTGAGGTGCCTGGGCTCTGGAGAGCTCTTAATGAGCGCTGATCGTGTTAGGCATGGCATCAGGAGAAAAAGGCGCTTTCGTTGCTATATTCTCACACACAGACCTACATGTGAAAAACAGACATACAAAAATACACACGCAGACATGCACGGCCATTTAAGCATGTTGCAAACATCTGCAATGCATGCGATCACATCTCTGGTAGACAAAAAAGCAGAACTCTTCTCGATTCTTGCATCCTCCAAATAATGATTTAAAAAAAAACTCTTTTTAGGGTGTATGTATCTAAAAGTGGAATACTGACGCTTTTATATCACTACAAATCCCCCCAATCCCTTTTCCCATGGTCCTTTCTCCTCCAATCTCTTACCAACCTCCTTCTTCAAACAGCTTGTATCTCCCATACTGTCTATCTCTATCTGTGTTCACTTCATCTCTCCTCTCATTTGTCTTTCTTGTACCCTTGCCTTTTCTCTCCACCATCTTCTCTCCTTCTCCCTGTCTCATTATCAGTCTGCCTCTGTAATCTCCCTATCTCCAGTTGGTGCAGTAATTTCACCAACCTCACAAATCTCTGGGGGTTTCTCCCAGTTGTTGCTGGAACTCCAGCATGCATCTGTTTCACTAAACGTTGGCGCCCAAAGTAATTAAAATGTTGCTGGAACAAGTGAAGTCCTTGAACCTCCGCCTCTCTCAGTCCTTCTCTCTCCCTGTTGCCATGGTGCTCCAGGCAACCAGTACAACATGTGGTGAGCCACCCGCCGCAGCGTTCCATTACAGAATCAGAGCTGCCGCTTTTGCGCTGTCTGTTTCTCCCTCTCTCAATTGCTCTTGAGAAAGTATGTCATGATTTTCTCTCAGTAGCCCTCACCCCCTTGACTTCAAACCTGGCAGCAGAACTTGTGCTTATTTAAGCCTTCGTTCCGAAGACCAACATTGTCTTAACCTTATCACGGCTTAAAGGTTACCTCTGTATGCCTGGAATCGCAATCCAATTAACAAATGTAAAAATAGAGTAATACACAAGACTGTGTTTTATTCTCTTCAGCATCTTAATTTATTATATTTTTTCCATACATTTGTTAGCTTTTTCCTTTCATTTCTAACTAACAGGCAAACTTTAGCACTTTTCCCCTATATTATATTCCTCTTTTCCATTCAGCCCCCTGTAAATCCAATGAGCACTGCTGCACCTACATGGACTGATGACTTTGCAAAGGTAGCGCCACTAATGAGCTGACATCAGCAACCCATGAGCATATAGCTACATAAGGGATCCAGTCCTAATACCCATAAGACAAAATACACAGCCATTTACCCCATGACCTACTTTGACCTAAGAAAATCCCTTTTCAAACACCCTCAAAGCACATGACTCATCATCCCCTCCAAAGCAGCATCTGATTAACTCAATAACACAGCTACGGCACGTGTATGGATGCTGGCAATGAGAAAAGCCTGTAACTCTTACAGCCTTGGGCAGGCTTTCCACTTCCTAGAGTTAGAATCGGGATCTCTAGCCAAGCCTGCTTCTGTGGTATTTTATGGCAGAGCTTGGCCTCTTGATCACGGGCTGGGTGCAGCTGAGCGGCCTGCCAAGGGCCCGCATACAACGCCCAGAGCTTGGAATCTGCACATGAAGCTCCACTTGGCAGTGTTTAATTGAAAGCAGAAAGCATATTCTCCTATGAGCCCTCTCAGCTGTCTGCGGGGGGTCCATTACCTCAGGACCATCTCTGTTTCTCTCTGTAGACTGAATCTGAATAGCATCTGCAGTATAACATTTGAGACACTTTGAGTGAGAGCAAAATAAACCATATAGGTGAGTTTTCGGTCAATTATATTTTTCTAAATTGAGTGAATGAGGCGCCACGGTTCCTGTTTGTCTGAGGAAAATGTAGACAACCATGTGCTGCTCTTATATGCATTGTATCAACAGTGTCCTATATAACCAAGCTGGAGGCACCATTCATCGAATGAGATTGTGTCTCTACGGTGGTGGGCACCGGTTGAGATGTAGCATTTCACTACACCAATAAATCATTAATACATTAATTTTGAGAAATTTGTATAATTACTGTGAACAAATGAGAACATCACTAAGAAGGCTGGATTGCTTAACAGCATGAGACAGAAACCACTTATATTTTGCGAATAAAACTAGCTGATGAGGGTAGGTTTTTTCCCCCTCTACCTGTCTTCCTATTCGTCAGAGCAGCTGCGAACACACCAAGTCCACAAAGAGAAACCAAGCAGCTACATCCTCCTGTTCAACAACAGATTTGAAAGTAAATGTGGTATTCATTTCAAGAAATTAAGTGCTACACTTGCCACCAGCAACGTAAATGGGAGCCCATTTATTCACAAGCCTCACTACGCTTTCATGCTGCAGTCAGGTGCGTGTGTGTGTGTGTAGTGTGTGATGTCGACCAATTTAACGACGAGGTCAAGGGTTGATGCAGTACAAAGACATAGCTGTCTCATTTTGGTTTGCGCGGCCCTATCGGTCTCCTCCTCATGTTTTATTCACCATGCTGATCGTTCACCTCTTCCAGTCATTCCAGCCACCTTATCTGCAGTCCAATTTCGCTGTATGCCTAATTTTGATACATGTGCTCTATTCTTGTTGAAACAGTAATTGAGCAGGGAATATTCAGATCATCAGAGTTACACTGACAGATAGTTTTGTATCTGCAAGCTGGTTCCCTAAAGGTGGTTAAACTGTACATTAACACATCCAAATGGCCAAAATGTCACATCTGTGTGGATTCTTTAATCACTGTAGAGCAGATTTTGGAGAATATCACCACAATCGTCTGTACATAAAACATTCAGGACTGGTTATCAACATCTCTGACAGAAAAGGCATTTTATGGCAGAACAGAGTTTACCCCCTGACAAAAAGACTTTACGGCAGGCCTGGTATCCGTATGGGCTGCCCAGATATGAGTCCCATCGTCATTCTGCTGCTCCCTCCCCTGGCCCTTTACTGCCCAATCCACTACGGTCGTAAACCTGAGTCTCCAAATTTACTTTCCCTTTATGAGCCGTTACCATGTCATGTTATCCGGAAAAAAAAAAAGTTTTAGTAGCTTACTTTCTGTATCGCTTGTGTCCCCCCCCCCCCCCAGTATCTGGTACAAATCAAATATCTGCCTTCCTGCATGCCTGCCCACTCCCACGGCTTCTCTTACCCTCCTGTTCTACACCTCTCTTGGATATGTAAAGAGAGGCAGCGCTCTCCATCTACTCATATAACACTCAACACACAGCGGTTTCTTGAGCAAAGCCAGTGTGCTGTACAATTTTATTTCCTGACAACCACAGAGAGGACCCCAGACACAACATGAGAAAGAAAATACAGAGAAAGAAATAAACAAACTAAGGTTTCAGTCGGCCTGTAGAACTCACACAGGGGAGTGTTTGCTTAAATGTGTCTGGTCTGCCTTTTTTCATAGCTTACCTCTTGAAAGGAGTTTTTTTTGTTTTGTTTGGGCCTCCAGCTTGCATTTCCATCATGTCTTCTTTCTTTTGTGAGATGTTTTCTGCTGTGCTGTGAGACTGTGAATGGGTAGGTTATACAATCTGAACGGCACTGAATAGAACCTTTTCTCGTGGAACCTTCTTGCAGATGTAGCAGAGGTTATCTTTAAAGTACACAACACACAAAGCCTCACCTTTGTCTCAAATCTGCAAGCCTTAACTCGTATCCAATTTTGCCCACGCACAGCCACCACATGGCCTTATCTTTACCTCCATCATTATTTCTCCTTTTCTGTATTTTCTAGCTTGTTTTCTTTGTTTTTCAGCCCATCTTTTTGTTGTTAGTGTAACCACCTCTGCCATAGTTGGGGTCCACGCCTGCAATGACACGTACATCGATTTAATTATAATAAACAGGTAGGGGAGCTTGCCAGTGACTAATCTTAGTCAGCTTGATTAATGGTGTTTGTGTAGCCAGTTTGAAATTAGCCAGAGATATAGAAGAATGGTTCTCTCTTTCTGTGCATGTGTGTGTACACAAACGTGTTGGTTTTCCTGTAAGTGTTGTGTTTCAAAAATGCATGCACTCTAGTTAAGTGCACAGGGGCGAGTCCCCTACCCCGTCACTATACAATCTGTGTGCATCACTGATCTCCAAAAAACAATCCATGAATCATCATTAGATATTATAATAATTATGGACATTCCCTACCAAAATGCAGTAGTAGCTCTTCCAATGCTGCATACATCTTCCACTCAGTGTAACAAAAGTCTATATCAGACTATATATCTGACTATATCTGACTAAATCAGTGGGCTTATTTCTATTTTGAATGTGTGTTAGGGGACAGTTCTATTGAGCAGTAATGTATTTCATTATGTTGATAATGAGTTATAAGGTAGCTCCTGTATTGACAGTGCAATGCAACACTCATATTGGAAACAAGACACTCAATATAGCTGCTGGTTAGAATTAGAATTAATATCACAATGGCAGAACACAACGTATAACTGGTTTTCATGTAGATGATGTGGTGGTATGATTCTTGACTGTTCTAGTTATGTATTTATGCAAATGTGTGTGTGTGTGTGTGTGTGTGCGCGTGCGTGCGTGCACATGCATGTGTTTGTAGGTACATGGGTGCAGTCAGCCACATGTGTTATTTGCATATTTGTTAATGCACGTATGATCACATGTATATAGTAAACATTAATGGGTAGTCAATGGGCGCAGTCTTGCGCTGTTGAAGGCCTGTGCTTATGCTCAGCAGTCCGCATACGTCTGTGCTGTTTCTGTGCACTCGAATTATCCTCCCAGGGCAGTTAATGTCAACGAGAGGACGCCGCATCCCGTCTCTCTCCCTTTCTTGTCCTACACACAGATAAGGAGATGCGGTACACCAGGCTAATGTAAGCCCTCAAGATATACTCACCATTTCCCCCTAATGTTCCACCTATTAGTTATTAATGGAGGAGCTACACACACTGAAAGTGAGCTGGTGAGCCCTGGGATTGGCTGCTATGTCCCAGCCCAGGCTGTGTTTTCACTTTGTAAAACAGGAAGTACAGATGATATCCATGATCCTAATCCCTCACATTAGTAAAGCCTTTAAAAAAAACATTTAGAGGCCATGTTTGCTGTTCTCTAAAATGCTGCGCGATGAATACTTTATTCTGTACGCTACATGCCTCTCACTCCAGCACCACTGCCACTCTTGCTTTGTCTCTGTCTGTTTCTGTCTCTTTCTCATTCTCTGCCTTTCTTTGGAAAAAATTCAAATGAAAAGCAGCCATACCAGTTGGGAAGATTACAGTTTATATGCTTTAGATATGCGAAACAGGCCTTTTTTGTTTGCACTCCGTCTGTGTACAATATTATGAATAAAGGTCAGTCTCAGGCCACGATGGACCTCCATATCTCATTGCCACCCCCTGCCCCAGCCCCCACCCATCGCCTCCTCTCCTAGCCTTCCTTCGCTTATCGGCAGCGCTCACACCTGTGGCGGGCCGACTGCTCTCTCCAACTCTCGCCAGAGGCCCCAGACAGGATGGCTGCAGATAACCTTTAAATCCAAGAAGACAAAAAAAGATGTTAGGGACAGAGTAGGAGGGAGAAAGCTCTCCATCCATTGCTAGGGATTGTGGGGCCTGCTGGCAGGTGGCCGGGCTGGGGATATGCCCGGGCTTAGCTTCATCCCTGACTTGGGCCATGGGCCAGCCCTGTAGCTTGACCTGGCAGTGTAAGAAGGGTCCGGAAATAAAGGGGCTGGACTCTGTCCTCTGTGTAGTGTTAGCGAAGGTATCCTCATGCATCATGCACATTTAAAAGTGAGTTGTAAAGACTGAGTGTTCATCTCTGCTGGCCTTTGTCTGGGGCGGGGCATCCCGCAGTTCTGTGTGCAGCACCTAACAATCTGTTTCAGTTGACAGCAACCACTTAGTCCATACCTGGGCAGGCAGGAGGGAGAAACAAATGAGAGACAAAGAGCAAAAGGAATAGAAAAACAGGAGTTAAGGAATGCAAAGAGCAGTTTCTGTGGCCTTTCGGTTTAGAATTACTTGGCTTTTGTGGTAGGAGGTACAGGCAGACCATAATAAATTTCAGGAGAAGGTGTTGCGGTGACAACAGCCCCAGGGTGATATGTCCAATAGAAACAACAGCCCTGTGTGTTTACTTCCTCCGCCTCTCAATTCTGCGTCATTACTCATCCTTCTCAGCGTGTGCTTGCCAGCTTCACCACCTCCAAACTCACACAAAAAAATGCAGATGCTCATGAAATTTCAGCCAGTGATTTATCAGGCCCTCCAGTAACATCTATACATTGCTGCTGTTATTAAAAGTGAATAAGACAAATTGATCAGGGTGTGTGATGACATCATATCCTGCAGATATGGTAGATGTAAACATGACTATTTTGTAAAGGTACAATGTTTTACGTGTTACTGAAACGTCTCTATTAGAAGCCGAGTTGACCATCAGGGAGATGAACCTTTGTGACCTTACTCTGTGAAAGGTGCTTTATTAAATCAACCTAACTCACTACTTACTTACAGAGTGTCACAGGCGTCAACATACAGTAATGTGGGCAGTGGCTGCATGCCAGAAGAATGCTACCAAATATTGATTCATTACCAAATAAATCAAGACGATGACGGTTCCTCATGTCTTTTAATAATCCTTTTAATTAAAAAGCCATCCCAGATTATCTCCCACATGAACTAGCACCCACATCACTGTTTACTCACGTTCTTCATATGCATACATGCTTATGCTAAAATGTCTAAAATGTAATGAATATGCACATTGAACACGGGTGACACAGAAACCTTTTGTCTTTGTGCTGGCTAAATAAGTGCTACATAATCAAAGTGAATGTTTCATTACTTGATGTTGCATTCTTAAATGATTTGTCCCTCATAAGCTAATTACTAGTTTCCAGTAACACTTGAGATGTTAAGGACAGGTCCTCCAGGTGGTGTGTTTTCCCTGTGTCCTTCTGCCAAGGTTTACAGGTGCTTGAACAACGATATGACGGCTAATGCTTGCTCATTAGTATTGGAGTATTAATACAGCGAGGGCTAAGTGTGTCCCAAAACAGCAGAAAGGAATCTGTGAGAAACCAAGTAGCAACCTTAGTCGTGTAGCATCAATGTGCACGGTGATGTGAGGCCACCAGGTGACTGTGAATTGCTAATGAGGTCTGCGGTGGAACCTTGTAAGAAACTTAACAAGTTGCTGCCAGACTCACCGGGGGCTCAGTGTGCTGTGACTGACTGCCAGGGGAGGGATGAAAGAATCTGCAGGGAGAGCAAAGATGGCAGCACAGTCTTTGTGTACGAGTCCTAATGAATAGAAAAATACAGCGAACAGAATACGGAGCAGTGCATATGCATGACAGAGTTCATGTTTGCAAATGTAACGATCATAGAAGTATTTTTTTTGCTTCTGCTCCATTTATGAATAAAAAAAACTATTGTTGCATGTTGCAATTTTTCTAACCTTGACCAACAGAGGTCAGACCTGACCTCAGGCTTATGAATATATCGTATCCAAAAGAAAATGTCTTTACATTGTTTATCAGTCTGACTTTCATAAATCCATACCTTTTTGTAGTTTTATCCACACAGGCATCAAACTTCAACATGCTCTATAGGCTTACAGGGGCAAAATATACTTGCACTCCTTGATATGACACTAAAAGACTGACCCTCTGCACCTGAAATGAGCTCTACGTTCCACACAGGCTGATTGTTGCAAGGAGTCAACAGCATTTTCTTGTACCCACTAGGCTCATTGGCATGACAGTGGTGAGCGGTTAAAGTGTCCTTCACCCACAGCAACCTACCAGCATAGCCACAGGTGGGAGAGCGTGATGACATGCAGCCCTACTCTGATCGGCTACTCTTGGTCGTATGTATGGAACGGCACCTGGATGATCAAAGGCTGCTTGACCCCACGGGTGCATGAAATGCCTTAACACAGCCAATGACTAGCTGTTTTTGCTCAGCCCGTAACCATAACAGACACCTGCTGCGAGCATCTGAAAAAGATTGTACATGCCAGAGCACACAATCAAACAATCCAGATCCCCCTCCGTCTATCCCACATTGGGCAAAAGTAAAATAAAAATCATTGAGCTGCACTATCTTGGGCCTAAAATTCAATTTAAGATTTTGTTTTTCCCAACATTGTCACTTTGGGCTTTACAACCCAGGCCAAGCTATCTTAAGAAGAGAAGGACAAGTCCAGGACCTTGGCACACAAGGAAGAACAAGAAAATAGAATGTTATGTACTGAACAAACAAGGGGTTTAGCTAAAGCATATCGCCTCTTTGGTCATAAAACGAGCAGGCAGCCTGAGTAGACCAACAGGGCACCTAAATCACACACCCACTGAACTGAAGTCAGTAACAATGCTTTCTTCAAACACAGCAGATTAAGGGAAATCCTCTCAATGGACTCAAACAGCTCATGGGGGTGAGTCCTGAACACCACAGGAGGCTTCTGTTGAGGCATAGATAGATAGACAGCTGGTGTGTATCATATGTGATATATATATCACATATATATATATATACACTACCGTTCAAAAGTTTGGGGTCACCCAAACAATTTTGTGTTTTCCATGAAAAGTCACACTTATTCACCACCATACGTTGTGAAATGAATAGAAAATAGA
>JAVQJL010037026.1:0-15052 GCA_036024295.1 Nannoperca obscura
TAGATAGATAGATAGATAGATAGATAGATAGATAGATAGATAGATAGATAGATAGATAGATAGATAGATAGATAGATAGATAGATAGATAGATAGATAGATAGATAGATAGAAACCTTACCACTCATGGTGGTTGTCTACAAAGGCAGACATGGGGCTGATCTGGACAGTATACGTGTCATTGGCTGAATATTCAAACAGGCCGTAGTACGGGTTGAACAGTTCTCTGGACACCAGGAAGAAAAACTCTCTGGAGGGTCCACTGTAGTCCAGCCTGCAATCATCACACGTTATAATACACATATGTATACATGTCAGCAGGAAAAGTGAATCAGTGATATAAGATATAAGATAATACAATTAACTGATAACAAAGGATGTATCAGTGATTCTGCCATCTACAAATGAAAAAACAAAGTGTAGATGCTTCTCTCTAATGAGCCTGTTTGTTCACTGAAACCTGCTGATGTTAAAATAGTCTATGTCACGCTTCTTCCCACCCCTTTCTTGCAGCTGCTCATTCACCAGAAGCCTGTGGACCGGGAAGTTATCAGATGTGTGTGTAATTGTACATTTTGAAACTCAATATAAGAATGAACGTCCAGCAAAAACTCCCCTAGATCAATTACAGTTAGCAAATACACACATCTCACACCTGCAATGTCTAAAGCACAATTACTGGATGTACTGGGGAGGGAATGCGTCTTTCTCACCCATCCTCGCCAACAAAGCTGACATAAAGTTTACTCCTCTGTAGGTCTTTACGGGAGTAACACATGATCTGGTTAAAGGCATCCTCCAGAAGGTGGTCCCTGCGTATGATAAGCCTGGGAGCACACACACACACACACACACACACACACACACACACACACACAAACATCATTATTAATACATATGTGGTGCAGCAACAGGAGGAGTGTGTGTGTGGGATTGAGTCAGAATAAACTACAGTGTGTGTGTACATGGTAAGAAAAGAACACCCAGTGCAACATTGTGGCTCTTTAATGTGTTTTTGGACAACAATGGAGCTCTAGGGCACAGAGGAAGAAGATATATCAGATTTTGGATACACACACAAGTTGTTAGGATCAATTAATTGTCATTCATTGTTTTTGTCCTTTCATGGGAGTTGTTGACAAGAAAAATATTAAATATTTCCAGACATACGAAATAAAATAAATAAATACATTCTTCAATGTGACTTAATTCTTTCGCAGATACTGATTTTTGTTTAGAGATTAGTTTACTTGCTTAGTTTCACTCAATTCCTGGATGCCTATGGGATTATGCTTTGTTATTTGACACTCAGCAGTTGAGCCAAGATAGCCTAACATTGCTGTTTGACACAACTTCAGACTCCACTGAATACATCAAAAGGTCTGTCGTAAGGCATTTATCAGCTTCTGACTGTACAACCTGTACAATTCCCCAAAACTACTGTATCCCTGAACTGTCTCTTTAACCAAATCACACACATTTAGGTTTGTCTATGTTAACTTCTTTTGGTAACTAATGTAATATTTCTTCACTTCCACTCACTGAGCCTCCCTTGAAACTATTTGGAGCCCCCCTGGGGAGGCCAGCCTCCCACTTTAAAAACCTCTGCTAGAAATAAAAGACTGCTTCCAAACCCACTCCTGAAAAGACATCGCTTCTTGTTTGGGGTGTAGAACAATAAACACAGAAATCTTCATAAAAGTGGCCATAGGTGTTAACAGGTGGTAACTTTCTTTATACTGTTATATAAATCAGTGCTAAATCATTCAATTCATAGATAAATCTTTTTCAACTGTCGGGTTTAAACCTACTTGACTTTTCCCGGCCCCTGTCCATAACCCTTGGTCTCAAGCTTTCGATAGAAGTTCCTCAGTTTGGCCTCAAAATCTCGCTTATAGGGAGCAGGAGCGCGGGCATTGGCTCTCTGGGTGCCTGAGAATTAAATGAGAGAGACGCAAGACAGAGAGAAAGAAAGACGCAAGAAGAAGAAAAAAACAGAGAAAATTGACAATTTACATCAGGCATTTGGCACGACAGAAAAGTGGAAAAATGGAAAACAGATACAGGGACATTGAGACAAAATGAAATTTGAATGAAGCATGAATGAGTGAGGAAGAATCAGAATCTGAGAATCGGATGCACTATATGCAGGTTAATACTGGACTGTTGTTGTGTGTGTGTGTGTGTGTGTGTGTGTCAACTACATTTAACCCTCACCAACTAACTATTGTATTCTATAAATCTATGGCTACTTGATATGCACATATTTTCAATCAGGTCAACTGGCTGTGGTTTATTGTAGTAATTCAACTGATAATCAATATTCAACATCAACATATAAATGATGTCTTATTTATGTGAGTGAATTTGTATTTTATGCTAGACTGACATCAACCGAAGTTACAGGTACTATGAAATTGCTCCTTTTTATAGTTAGACAATGTAAACCAAACCTCATGGTGAAGGAAGTGGAATTTAATAAAAAAGGTAAGAATTTAATAAAGATGTTTATTATCAATAATCCTGGTAGAGTTGTAGTGATGCAGGCACAGCAAGACAGAGACTTACCAGGGGAGCTCTGAGGAGAGGAGAGGCAGTAACTTGGGTGGAGTAATGGTGGTACATATGACATCACCTCCTCCTCAAATAAGCTGGAGACAACAGAGGTACACACAGAGAGCACAGTCAGAAATACACACAAATCATGCATCTTAGAACAGCATAGCATTAGCATAGGGGGATAAAATGAGAATTCCAGGAAGTGGTGGAGCGACCAATAATCAGTCCCCCATCATGACACACAAATTCATGCACTGGACTCACCTCAGCAGCATGACGAGGTCAGCGTCGCTAGAGAGACGAGCCAGCCCACTAACTCCCTCACTGCGAATAAACTGCACCTTCTCCCTGCACGCACACACAATCCATTGGGATTAAAGGTACACTGTGTTCAGAGTGACTGATGATGATAATAACTGATAATGTAGATGGGCTAGAAAGGAAGAGAGAGAGAGTGAGCACAAAGGAGAGGCAGTGAAAGACAACAGAGAGAGGGAGAGACATACTTGAGCGAGTGGTTTCTGGCGAGCTCGGGTTGTCTTTCCTGCAGGATCTCCAAGATGTTGGGTTGCCGTAGAAATGCCACGATCTTGTCATTGTAGGCTGGAGGAAAAATTTGGAACGTGCATTTATAGCTGTGTCTTGTGTATGTTTGCACTTGGTGCTTGTATCTATGCACATGTACACATGACCCAGCCTGACTTACCCACTGGTACCACATCTTGGTACTGACTTCGAGTGGAGCCGCTGAATGTGCTGGAAGGGCGTGGCATGACGGGCGGGGTGGTTTGGCGAGAGTCGTCCACTACCTGGGACAAAAGGAAGCACTACAGTTCAGGTCGCATCCTAGTTCTGGGACCGATCCTCCTGCCAGTCGTTGGCCAACACTGACCTTAAGTTCTGCATGTTCTCGCCCACTGACTTCTAATGTTTTATTTTATAACCATCTTTCATTGCATACCACATACATACAGTAGATTTACTATCTCCCAATCTGCCATTTGTTTCAGTTCATTCCACTATTGTGTCAAAATATCTTGCAGAGAAATAGGTATTTGCCACAGTGAAGGGTTAGTCAGCCCAGTTAAAGATTTAAGATGGTTGCTAAAAAATGTATTCACCATATAAATAAGCAAAGCTGAACCTAGAAGACACACTATAGGTAATTCTGGACATTGAAGTTTCAGTACTAATGTTCTTCCCTACTAAAATGAAGCCCTAGAGCTGCTTGTTTCCTGTCATTGTTTTATTTGGAATAAGGAGTGATGTACATGTGTAAACGTGTGCATAAACTGAGCTGGGCTGAATCTTCTCCCTCTGCTTCTGATATGAACAGAAAAGCTCCTCCTGTTGTAGCAGGAAGTCTTCTACGTCCTTCAATCCTCTTTTGGAGGGCCTTCACAATCTCAATGGCCTCCAGTTTGTAGGTCTCTGCCTGGCCCCTCAAAACCATTTCTTTACGCAGCATCTGAGAGAGCTCCACAATGTCTCTAACAAGCGCTTCCTGCTTCTTGTTCTGCTTATTCAACTTGTCAGTGAGCATCTGGCTTTCAGCTGAAAGCTCCTCTGTGAGCATTCGGGCCTCCTGCAATCTTTGGAAAAATGCCTCCCCGATTTTAACGGCCTCCAGTTTGCTACTCTCTCCCCCCCCCTAAGTTCTACTCTTTCTGGAGCTGTCGGTCAAACTCTTTACAACAGGCATCCTTGATCCAAGTCCTTGAGGTTTTCAATCTCTCAATGGTTCATCAACAATTGGTTGGCCCCGGTGAGCTTGAAGCAGCCTCTGCTTTTAAGCTGAAATATTTATTTTTGCCTCCTCGTGTTTGTGAAGAAGTTCCTCCACTGTTGAGGGGCATGGCACCTTCTCTCTGCTCAGCTCATGGGTGTTCATGACTTCAGCTTTCTGAAGGTCATTCTGAAGCTCCTCAATTTCCAGGAGCATGGCTTCTTGGTCCTTTCTCTCAGCTGAGATCAGAACCTTATAGTGGCTCTGAAGGGCCTCCATCTCTCTACAAAGGACACTGATTTCACCCTGATAAATGTTACAGAGGTCACTGTTCAGATGTTGGGCTCTCAGCTTCTCCAGTCTCTGACTTCTCAAGGCTCTCACTCCAGTGTGCTACACCCTAAGACAGGCACTGTATCAAAAATGTAGCACCGAATAATATTATGGCAACCATATTCATTTTTTTCACAAATTTTGCATTAGCTTAAGTGAATGTCAGCATTTGCAGAATTTATCAATTTCAAAGTAATGATGCATTTAAGTTTTAAATTACAGTTTATTTTTGGTTGGTTTGCCTATCTAAAAGTTAATTTCCTATATACGTATAGACACACATTATGACTGGTTGTATGTTGGAAAGTGTACAGAAAGTGTAAGGATGCCGAGTGTGCGTGCTGCAGGCTACCATATTGTGCCTCTCTCTTAAGCCATGTGTCATATTTGTCATTTGAAAGTGAAACGTAATTAAACACGCACTTCCCAGGCATTTTTGCAGATAAGTAAGCTGCTAGCACTTTCTAGACATTCCCGCTGCATATACGTATCACATGATACTAGTGTAGTTGTTGGAACGCATTTTGCATAACATTAAACATATATTAGGGATTTTTATGAACACATTTTAAACAATAGTCATAATAATGCATATTCAAAACATAAAGAATTTCCTGTAATGAAATGGTTATTTTTCAGTGGTCTAGTAGTTCTTCCAGAAAGCACTTGCAGGTTCTATGGATTTAAGAGGCAACACAAGCTATCTGTCATGTTCACTATGGCCCCTAGTGTTTATTGTAATCAGACAAAGGAATCACTACTAATTTGACAATAACTGAATGATTATCATTCCTACATACAGCTTTGGAAGAGATTAGTGGAGATACTAGTTATTTGACATCCACTGTGTATATGAAGATGTTCATTTATTGCAGTGATACAGTAGTATTAGGCAACTAGATTTGCTATTTCAGTTTTGAAATGAAGTGTTGTTTCACTGACTTTAAATTCAAATTTGACTTGACTTGCAAATTCCCTGCCTGTGCCCACAATGTAGAAACTCACTAAACTGGCCTCTGTAAACGTTGCAGCATCTCTGCTACCCTTAAGCTGACTACAGGGGACAAGTGGTGCAGTGGCAGCTAGTCTCTCACCTCCCCAGCACTGTGGCTGCGCTGGCGGCTCAGATGCTGGCGGTGGGCCAGCAGCCCGGTGGAGCGAGAACTCTGGAGGGGCAGCCGCGGGTCAATGAAGGTCGTGGAGCGACAGTTGTGATCCACAAAGAAGGGCTGAGGATTGACATGCAAATATGCGTGGATGAACTTCATTATGTGTACACAGAAACACATCTTCACATGCAGTACACTGAAAGAAAGGTTTATAAAAAAGCAGCACTAAAGACTACATGACAACTGACACACACACATCTTTCAGGGTTGGGGTAACCCCAGGTCAAAAGTCAAAGATTAAAGGTCATAACACACACCTTCCCAGTGTGGTCGTGCTTCATCTCCCAGCCCCGGGGAAGTTCCAGCTGCTTGTTGGAGAACATGTTGAGGAAGGAGACTAGGTCGCGGTTGTGCTGGTAGCGCTCAAAGTAATGAGCGTCCCGACGCACTTTACTGATCATGTGCTTTAGGCAGGTGTTGCTCGTAAACATGCGGTAGGCACTCTGGGCAGAGAGGACAGAGAGGTGATGTCATCAGCGAGGGACAGGAGGCAGACTGGAGAACAGCGTTAGGTACATTCACTCAAGATAGACAATGTGGATAATCCTAATTTTCTAATGCCAGTGATTTGACTTTGTTTGATCCACAGAATTTCCTGAATCGAATTAATTCAAAATTATATTCTACAGTCTTACATAATTAGTGTAGGACCAGCAGAGCACGCAGCATCCACTGCCACAGAGACAACAGGTGAAGTGACCCAAGAGAACTATTTCATTTTCAATGATAAAACAAAAAGACGCAAGCACATCTTTGAGATACCAACTGTTGGGAAAACATCTCCCTCTCAGTTCTCATCCTCTATGCACGTGTTCCCCAGTTTTCTCAGCAAAGCCTTTTTATCTATATTTGTACAATCTGCTTTCCTCCCTGCTCATCCCATCTTTTTGTATTCTCGACATATTATAACTGCCTTTGTTCCATTATCTGTTCTCCTGAAACCTACCTGCTCGAGCCTTACGAAAGTCATAAAATAATCAATCACAACACCAAATATTTGTAACTAAAAACGTGTTTGTAAAAAAGGAAAATTGCTACTTAATATTAATTGCCATCATTCAACTGGTCAATTATTTCAGCACCCTATGTGACCCTACTAAACAACAGCAATGGCTCATAACACCCACTACTTTACAGTACTGTACTGAAACGCAGCACTGGGTGGCGGACTGACACTATGGCTCATTCAGGCAGCAGTTACTATATTTATCTATATAGTACAGTATGTCTGCTTGTATGCAGACAGATCTGTGTGAAAGGTGACAGAGGAAGTGAAGCACATTAGACTGACAGGGTTAGAATGGAGCACGGTGAAGAAGTCGGGGCTGCACAGGAACTTTGCGCTGGGTGACTGGAGCAGCAGGGAGAGACGCGAGCGACCACTGGAGTGAGCGACTGCACTCTCTCGTCTGTATTCTGCAACATAAGCAACACATACTAGTCAAACCTGCAGATAGGGAGACACCACCAAAGGCAGCTTTTTTCATGAACATAAGACATTTCAAAGACATATTCAGCATTGTGTGTCAGGGATATAAAAGGAAGCGCCTCCATACACTACTGCTGTTCTGAGAGTGTGTGTTTAAAATAATAGCTTTTTCAGTTTACCGTAGTATAAGAGGTGAGTCATTTAATTGGGCAATATATTTTATATATATATATATATATATTATATACATTATATATAAATATATATTTATATACAATGGGTCTATTGAAACTAACCAGAAATGTTGTGAGGCATCACTTCACTTTCTGGTTCAGGAAGCAGGTCAACCGAGGCTTCCTCTGACCGATCAGTGTTGGTTATGGTCCTCCTGATGCTCTGGTACCTGCGATCAAGAGTAAAGATAAAATTACTTTATAAAAAGATAGTTTACTACTTTAGCAAATAATGTACTCATTTGAATACAACCTAAATGTACTTTAAAAGTCTAATCAAAGACAAAACATTAGGCATTTTGATACAGAAGCTGCCTATATTTCTCTACTGAGTCTTTGAATACTTTTGTTCTTTCAAAGTCACATTAGTTAAAAAACCGGAAGATAAAGAGAAACAAATAGAAACCCAGAGGCAATGTCCCATTAAAAGAGAATGCATAACAGAAAAAATAGGTCTGTGAGAGGACATTTTTGTAAGCATTTTGTTTTGGTTCTGTATTCGGCTGAAAGCCACAACTGATTATGGGACCCATGGTTTGGTGAGATTTAGAATACATAGTTACACTTTTAAATAATGGTATTTACTACACAGAAAAACATGATGGTTGAAATATATTCTCTTTACGAAGCACACCTGCGGTTGAGTTGCTCCATCTGCTGAATGGAGTTGGAGCGGGTCAGGCCCTGCGGGGCAGGAGGTCCTGTGGGACGCTGCCACGTCGTTGTTCGGTTCACGTGGTCCACGAAAAAGATTCTTCCATGGCTGTCGATCCGAGCCTCCCAGTCTGAGAGGCAATTCATAATTGATACACAGATGTTTAATGCCTCAGGACAACATAACTGTAAAAATAAAATGCTAATGCCAACAATCAATGACAGATAATGACATAAACAACTACATCTAAAGCATACACAACCCCTGGCTGTATTGAGACATGAATATAAGTTTTTTTAAATCATCTAAGGCAAGACATCTTTTATTATTATTCTATTTTACGATGTACTGTAACAAAACTAAGTCTACAGACATGCTAGTAGCTCTGTGAGGCTGAGCCAAATGCTAACATAAGCATTCTAACATCCTCCTCCAACATGAGAATGTTAATAAGCTGATGTTTACTAGATATATAATAATAATAATAACTTATATAGCTTTGATAGACAAAAGCAAAAGCAGCATACCCAGAAAGCACTATAACAACAGAAAGCCAAACAGTACGACAAGACGACATCACATAAAAACCAGTCTATAAAAATGGGTTTTAGAAGTGATTTAAATTAGGTTACTGATTCTGTGAGCCTTATCTCCTCGAGCAGGTCATTCCAAAGCCGAGGGGCCCTGATGGCAAAAGCACTGTAGATTCAAGCCTCGACTTTGGAAAAGCCAGAAGAATCTAAGGCTGCGAGCTGGCTCAAATGGGGTCAACATTTGTGCTTGGGGCCAGACCCAAACATGCTTTAAAAGTGAAGTAAAATCTTAAAATCTATTCTTAATCAAACAGGGAGCAAATGCACAGAATGAAGTGAAGTGAAGTGAAGCCGAGCTGTTGCGTTCTGAACTAGTTGGAGGCGAGAGAGAGAATTTTGGTTTGTACGTTCATCATCTTAGTGTGTTAGCATGGTAACATTTGCTAATTAGCACTAAACATCCAAACTTCACTGCAATCCATCTGGTAATTTTACTCAACAACTAACCCTTTTTCTACCATTTTTCATTATATAGTGAGAAAGCACTGTGGTAATAGTAATTCTCTGGGTCATTTGGGATTCATTTGTGGTGCAGGATTTGTAGGAAGGACACGGACAAATAAACATAAAGACACGCTGCTACACGCAGGCGGTGACATACACAGATACAGTAGACAAACAATAAGGTGCATGCAGACGCACACACTCACTGGGAGGTAGCGGCTCGTCCACACGTTGGTATCGGTGGATGTCATGACGCACAGATGGAAGCGAACGTACAGGATGGCCGTTGACATGAGTACCTGAACACAGAAAAAATACAAGAGACTGAGGGAATTTGGTTTTTAATATGGTGAAAGTGGTCAAAACATTTTTTAATGGCACTGTTGTTCAATAAACCTTTAAATAACAGAGACAGCTCACTGAGTACCTTCCTCTCCATCTGTTTCTGTGGTAACTTGCTCTGAATCTACAGAACCCGCCTCCTGATGTGGCTTTGTTTCCACCCCTTCCTGTTCTTCAGCCACGCCCCCGGCAGCCTGCAGCCTCAGCCTGCTCACGATCCCCTCAACCTCCTTTTGCTCACTGGCTGGGGGAGCTCCTCCTTCAGCCTCAGTGAGAGCGACTTGCCCGCCCCCTTCATCATCTACAGCTTGATTGGTTGGTGGGGTGCCAGAGACAACATCTCCCCCAGGATCTATGGCCGTCTCTGCTCCCTCCACCGCTTCCTACAAAATATCCCATAAAATATAAAATTAAGGAGTGAAAACAATGGACCATAATGGCAGCTCACAGCATGAGGCAGCATTGGTTTTATCACCATAGCAACAAAAGAAAGTTTAGAAACATTCAAAATTGCACTGTTGCATAGGCACGTCAGCAGAAACAATCATGGAAGAGATGTCAAAATTAAAAAGTGGGAACAGATCACTGGCTCCCACTCGCTGCACACACACACTAGGTAAAATCATCTCCAGCTAACTGGGTGCTTGACAATCTGCATTTAAAGCCCAGTTCAGCCCGAGATGAGTTGAAACTTGCAACTACTTGCAATGTCTGCAACGCTCTGAAACCTGCCAGTTTACACCAATGTGACTAGACCAGATGGTGTATCAATTTCATAGCAACGACTCGTTGTACTTTTGGCTTTTCAGACTTTTTTTGTACCTGGATATAATTTTGCTGGAAATTTCACAAGCTGAGCCACAGACGAAACCATCAGCCGGCTTTAGTCGAAATGAGACAGGCCAGTTCACACCAGTAAAGCTTTCCCCTGAAATGTTCTAAAACGGTTTTGTCAAATCTTTGGTCTGAACTGGCCTTAACACTATACTGAACATGGGATGATGGTGCTACAGTAGAGTATTATGGTGCACAAACTAGGACTCTGCTAGGACCCAGCAGAGACTGCTGCTGAGTGCAATGTGTGCGCTGTGGGGACAGTAAAGGCACTGCAGAGTGTCTGTGGTTACACATCCACTCACAGATAAAGTAATACAGTACGGTGATGTTTGACAAAAGCTAAATATCATTAGAATACATAAGCAGAATGTAGACATGACTAAGACTAGCTGAGCAGACTATGTTGTTTACTAGCTTGCTCATTATGACACTGTGATAATAATTAGTGGCAGCGTTACAGGTTCTGTGCTTTTTACCGGCAGACTTTGCACAATAAACCTCCCAAAAAAAGTACTGTTTTGATTAGTTGTATTTCACCCAATAAACTGGAGATGAATGAATGAACAGTACATACATATTTCTAAACAAATAAGCAGTTATCAAAAGCATTCAGGCGTGACAAAAACAATGGACCTCTTAAATTGAACTGGAACTGATCAACTAGTGAAGTCTAACATCTAACAAATTTGGGACACGGATGCCAATCTCTCACAAGGTTTTAATAAGTTAATATAGACACTTACTTGTTTCTTGCTTCATTAAAAAAGATAAAACATTTATTGAACTTGTATTTTACATTTACCCACAGTAACAATAATCTTGCACTGTTTTTAGTTTTTAAATCACCTTACATTTGACCTACCTGCACTGTTAATCACCTACATTTACTCCATTTAGCACATACTCTTTTATAGTGACAGCTTTCTGTATAAGTTCTGGAAGTTAGACCATCACTTCACAGCTGTGTTTTTGTGTTGTTATTCTTAGATTCTTGTGTGTTTTTGATTATGTCGCTTAAGCTACTGGATGCAATGATTACAGTCTGATGCCAGAATCAGTAATGGATAGGAAACTGATCTGGCATTTTCAACTTAAACAGGTGCTGCAGGCGCTTCTGTTCTCTGATAAACATTATAAGTAGGCTAATAATGGGACAGTTTGTTTTCTCTTGATAACAGGTTGATTATCTCGTTATCAAAAGATAACAAAGCTTGATTTATCAATATAATGGATTAATTAACTCGTTATTTCAAGTTAACAAAGCTCGTTTTGTCGAGATAATGGAATAATTAATTCACGATATCGAGATAACGGCATTAAAAAATAATTGCAAGCACGGCCATTCTCGACTTCCATAGTTTTTGACCACTAGTTGGGGTACGTAGACATTTTTTTACAAGTGGGTTCTGTATGTGTTGTGTATGAGGCTGCACACACAAGCACTCAGGTGTCACGATTCACAACCAAAAGACATCTTTCACTCTTTTCCAATGATTGACAGTTGGTGGCAGTAACATGCCAATGAGCACCAACAAAAACAATGAAGAGAAAGACTGCTGGCAAGCAGTGCGCAAGCATGAGCACAAACAAAGCACAATATTAATATCCACTTACCGTAATTTTCGGACTATAAGTCACTACTTTTTTCACTCCGTCATGTCGCAAATACATTTAGGCTCGTCACACCAGCCCAATTAAATTACCGAACAGATCACAGTGGACCAATGAAACCGTTCGAATCACCGTGAATCAAATGCACTCACACTAAATTCTTCAGATCAGTCATTTTGCGCCTCAATTCAGAGCGGCTTATATACAGGTGCGCTCAATAGTCCGGAATGTACGGTATATGAAATAGTCTTTCTTGCAGACATCTGCTGGTGTGATTTGCTGGGAAGGTAATCTGTGTGTGAAATATGCCTATCAATGAACACTCAATAGCGCTATAGTAGTCTCTATTTTTATCATTGTGAATCAGAAGGTGTGATGAACATTTTTTAAATATATTTTACAGACAGAATAATTAATTGATTAATCATTAAAAGATACTGTCAGATTAATCAATTAACATTTTTAATGAATATAATCCTTAGGACACTTGTGGTTTTGTAGCAATACATGTGAACAGAGAGTTGAATAATAGGATAATGAACTCACCACAGCAGTAGTCAGTGTGATGGGGCAGCTCTCTGACGATGAGAAGACCGTTTGCGGGGCTGTTGCCATGGAGCATGAGTCAATCTCTGAGGAGGGGTCCTCGCCAGGCCCCCTTCCTTCCTCATGCACCTCACCCTCTGTCATAGCATTATGGGACACAGCCTCTGTGAAAGGAGTCTCCTCCACTTCGGAGAAAACGTCTGGCTCCAAAACATCCTCCAAATCCAGACCTGCCCCCATTTCCAGGACCACCTCTGCGTCAGGGGGCACATCGTCTGTCGCAACACCTGCACCCTCGGGCTCCTCCTCAAGCACTGAGGGCTGAAGCTGCTCGGGCTCCTGCTGGAGCTCAGGAAATGGGTCATCTTCATCTGGACAGCTGACATCTGGAGGTTCCCCATTCATCAGCAGCGGTGACAGTGGCACCGGGGTGATGTCATTGGCTCCGGACCTCTCCTCGTCCTCGTCTGAATCGATGTGCAACATGGCGCTGAGCCTTGTGTGTGTGGGGAAGCTAGAGCGCAGTTTAGGTGAGGCTGCACCCAGGGGTCTTTCGCCGGGCCCTTTGGGGGCCTCAATAGCATCCAGGCCCTCAATGAGTGACCTCTGGAGCATTTCATGGCCTGACAGGCTTTCAGGCTCCACAAATCTACCCTCGGCTCCAACAAGAGGCAGGTCCTTTTCTGGGAAGGCCGTGGCCCCACCTTCCCACGTGCCTTGGGAGCCCTGGGAGCCAGTAGGCGAAGGGCCTGCTGAAATCACTCCCGGAAGATGATGGGGCAGGTCCTCATCGTCGGATGGAGTCCCCGGAGCTCCATTTAAGGATGACATGCCAATGATGGACTCAGGAGAGGCCCCTGCAGCAGGCACAACAGGATTTATTCCCATGTTGAAGAAGACAAATGTAAAGAAAATACATTTAGAAGTAGTGCCAAATACAATTTAAAGATATATTTACCATCAGGCCCGGTTGAGGTGAGCTCCACTTTGAACTGCAACTGGCCACTTACGTGTTCAGTGGGCAAGCGCCGACACAGGGAGAAGCTCACAGGCTGGATCCTGGACATTCAAACAAAGAGAAAAACAGATACTAACACCAACAAATATAATTTAAGTTGGTCATAAAATATGTCCTTCTGACTAAACTGTAACTGTGGTTACAAGTATACATGTGAACTTGTGTCTCTGTGTGTCTGCATGCTTTTCACCTACCCGGGGATTTTTTCAATAAGTCGCTGCACTGGGATAGTGAGCTGACCGAGGAAGCGTTTGATGATCGGTCGACTTTTTGCAAACTTGTCCTTTACTTCAATGTACAGGATGTCTGTCATTAGTGCTACAAACGTGTATTTCTGCAGAGAGGAAAAAACATATACAGTCAATACATTCTCCATAGTGAGAATAAATTCTTTGACAGAGAATGTGTGTGAGTGAATGTGTTTGGATGCATCCTGGGAGTGCTGATGTTGCCAGGCTTCCAGGTTTTCACCAATGATAGTCTTAGCCTTGTTAATGAGCTTATTAATCCTGCTGGCATCTCTGGCACTGATGCTGCTCCCGCAGCAGACCACAGACTGGTAGAAGATCTCCAGCATCTTGTTGCATACATTGAAAGATTAGAGCTTCCTCAAAAATAGAGTCTGCTCATCCCATTCTTGTACACAGCGTCAGTGTTGGTCCTCCAGTCCAGTCTGTTGTTCAAGTGGACACCCAAGTACTTGTAGTACATCCAGGAGTCTGAGTACTGAGAACTGGTAGATAACTTTGTGGTGCAGCAGGAATTACCTGCTCCAAGACCAAGGAGATGGTGGTCGATTTTAGGAGGAAGAGAACTGCAACCAAGCCCATAAATGTCATGGGCTAGGAGGTTGGTACTGTTGAGCACTACAAGTACTAAATAAACACATTCACAAGGATGGGACAATCATTGGGGAAAACGTGGAAATGTTTGAGTCTATGAGGAGCAGGAGGTCACTGAACAAACTGCTCTCCATCATGGACGATCCATCCCACCCTAACACTACACACACCACACAAACAGCAGAGCTCATTTTCAAACAGACTTATTCAGCTCCAACGTTTTAGGAAGTCATTCTTACTGTTCACTATAACTTTGTACAATAGCTCCTGTGCGACAGGTGAACACACTGTTGCATTCACCTGTACATACTGTTCATATCATATTGTATATATTATTCACTGCTATTTTTTCACACTTGTTCTTATTGCTCTTTTCTTATTTTCTTGTACTGTTATTTTCCTTTTATTATTATATTCAAAGACTGTTCTGCAGATCTGCAATTTTGCTCCTTATTTTATATTATTATATATTGTTTATTTGTTTTTTATTGATATTCTGCAGATTTGCAATTGGACTTTTAATTTATAGTTATTCTTATTGTATTATTGATTGCTCCTGCTGTAAGAAAACAATTTCCATCACAGGACCATCTATCTGTTTATCTGTCTATCTATCTATCTATCTATCTATCTATCTATCTATCTATCTATCTATCTATCTATCTATCTATCTATCTATCTATCTATCTATCTATCTATCTATCTATCTATCTATC
>JAVQJL010037028.1:0-16707 GCA_036024295.1 Nannoperca obscura
AGAGAGAGAGAGAGAGAGAGAGAGAGGATTACGTAGATAGCCTGCCTCACCCCCTTTCGGCCTTGTTTTTTCCCCCCAGCCGCCTCCTCCTCCTCCCTCTTCCATTATTCTCCCAAGAAGCATTGCTTCTCCTGCACGAAACAGAATTAACCAGCACAGCCCTCTGCAACACCGCTCCCCCAGCGCAGAGGAAATGCTGCGCCCCATTGGAGCAGCTCCAGAGCTCCTGCACCAATAGGAGTGCACCAGTGAGGCAGGCGTCAGAGCGACTTGTTTTTAACCCCGTTGTGCAAGACAGCAAACCACACAGCAGCTGCAGAGGGGAAGCGAGGGGAGAGAGGGGAAGGTACTTGGACTGGTGCTATATCTGACAGAAGAAATCAGAAAAACAATCTACATGATAAAAATATATTTTAATCAACACTGCTAAGAAATTAAAGACATTTGTACATATGAGTGACATCTTCACATTTTTATTTAAGAAAAAAAAGAGAAGCACGCTTTTCCTACATGCTAATAAAATGTAGTGCTACAATTCAGAGACAAAATGCACACGACAGGTTCTTCTCACAACTGAATCTTTCTGCTTCCTTACAGATGCAGAGCCACAACACTAGCTTGGTTGACTTGGTCACATAGGCACAACACACATGAAACTGTATTAACATATCAATAGCTACACCTGCCCTGCATATAATGATACAGAGTGTCATCAGCATGCAAATGGAAAGCTAAAAAGACAGGGTCTCCCCCTCCCCAATTCCTATTCCTCACAGCAACACCCCCCTGCTCCCTCTCTTCTCCAGCCGTCTGCACCGAAACAGAATCCTGTCTTGTTCTTTTGGAAATGGGCAAACATCCTGCTTCACTCCCTCTTGTAGGAGCACACACCACCACAAAGCAGGGCTTACATTCTGTACGGTGTACAATCTGGACTCATCTGAGCACAGCGCTCACCTATTCTTAATCGTGTTTTCAAGGGCATGTCACCCAACAGTTACATTCTTGGTTTGCAACCATTCTGTGAATGCGAATGAGAGAGGCCGACATTATTTCCTTAGTAAACAGAAAACTGGGGCAGGCTAACCTTGAATGTCTGCACATTCCTCAGATCTCCCAACATTTCAGAGGCCCATATTGGGAAAGAAGGGTCCACATCCTGCAGACAGATCCACATACACAGAGCTGCTCTTGAAGGCAGTCCTCTTTATACCAATTGTTGTAACTCAACACCCCTAATACACGTATCTCACTCTAAAACATCATCTGAAACTCATTGAGAGGCCTGGAAACCAACATGGCGGTTCAGTTCACATTCTACATTCTTAGCTTTCCCAGGGTGGCAGGTTGAGTTAAGAAGGGTCAGGGGGGGTGCTGGAGAGGCTCATGTTTCCAATGGTTCTTAGTGGCCAGGTTTGCAAGCTACAGCCCACACAGTCTATTAAAAGATGTGAAACATATTCAGAGAATGTCAGTCGCAACCAATGAAAACAAGGCACAGCACACTGCAATCTGGCTTCCAACAGGCATCAAGATCAATCCAAATACTTGGCTGTGGGCTGATCAACCCCCGCAGGGCACGGGTGTAATCTTTGTACTCATGAAGCAAGGTCTACAACAAGTCAGAAAAAACTGTTACTTTAAGACACACATACATATTCAAATCTCAAATGGATTTACTACAGGGACTTTTAACCACGTTTCGGAATACACCCGATTAGCAAGTGCAGTTCTTTTAGTGAGCAACCAAGCACCAAATGTTACTGTGACTGACACTTTGTCCTCTGTTGATATTAAAGCATTCAATCTAATCCTTCCAAAAAACTCTTTTGACTGAGTAGAAATAAGTATGACCAGCTGAATTTATGACACATGACAAATATCCACTGCAGGGAAGGTGGTCACACATCCTGTGGCACATTAATTGACACAACCATATCCGATAGAGCAAAAATTGCTTATTCGTGGTGGTGCAGCTGAATGGAGCACAGCGTACACAGGCGACGGTTAGGACAGCCATTTAGGCTCAGAAAACGCGGGGTCCTGATGAATTAAAAATCACACTACGCGAGGGGAAGGTGCTATTTAACCATTCAGCCATTTCACAGTATCGTTTGTTAATTGTGTTTGTCGCTAGCTCACGGTGCGTTTCATTTTACCTAAAATGAATCATGCATCACCAACTACATTGTAAAACATGACAGGGAATAGCTTAATGTTTGATGTATTGGTCCCTGAAATCAGACCGATAAAAGTGTAGATGAAAGTGTAGCATTTTCTTATAATCTAGATCTGAATTATCAAAGAAGCCAATGGTGTTTAACACACTACATAATGTTATAACAACGGCTACGATCTCTCTAACTTGGTGGAAACTTGGGATCGCTACACTCCGGTTCAACAATGCTACACGCACATACTATCAGGGTAAAATAAAAAAAATGGAGGCTAAAAAAGGAAACAAGAGCTCCCCTCTAAAATACCACCCATTTCTTTTAACCGCCACCGAGGCTGGGGGTTGGTAGGTGGGGGAGGTGAAGAACAGCAAGTCACTACCCAACTGATCTGGTTTTCTGGTTGCTGGATCCCACACGCGGGGGGGGGAATAACAAGCACAAAATAGACAAAAACACAACCGAGCTTTCAGCTCGATTCACACGCCTCAGCAAAGTTAGGAATGTTGCCAAAGACAAATAACATGATGTAGCCAAACACCACCATAATACGGACACCATATTTTCCATAAAACTAAACGTCTTAGTCCACAAAACCAGAGCAATAATTAGTTTCGTTTACAAATACGGCTTCGGGTGTATACATAACAAAATGTCCATACTGTGTGTGCTGTAAAGTAGTGGTTCAGAATAAGGATACAATCAACTGGAAAACATCCAAAAAGTTAGCTAAAATGCTAGTATAGCATTCGTTAACGTTATCCAACACATGAGCTGGTTGCTTAGCTAACAGGAATCCCAATAATGATCAAACTGCAAGTTGTGTCATGAGTGACCTGAAATTCGACAGTTTCGTGGTCCCTGAACATAATTTAACACACTGCTGTCAAACGAACAATGCAACAAATTGTTTTGGTGCTAACAAAACAACTTTGCACATTTCCTTACACGGTCTGATTCGGAACTTCCTAGCCCAGTAGATAGGGTGCAGGTCTATTCTGCTCTCAATGTAACCTAATGACAACAATGCAAATACGATGAAAGTACCTATAATGTGCTGCTAATGTTGTTGACTGTATAACGTTATGTTGGGTATGGGTATGTTTAGCATCTACTGACACAGTATAGAAACTTGCCCAACAAACCACATTATTATTATTAACGGATTATTCGTTAATGTTTCAAAACGACACCCATTTGTAGCTTAGTGGGCTTGAGGCAAAACAGAATTCCGCTAACAGGTAACGTTAATGTACGATCGCCAAGTGTGACGGGTTTATCCCTGGTATGAAAACTGAGGAAAAACCTGAACTGAGGGCACCCTTAATGGACTAAACGTTACACGAGTTCAACTCCTGAAAACTTCCAGAATGTTGTTGAGAGATTTGGGGACATAGCTGCTTGAATGACTGTTTATAAGACTGGCTATTATATAACTACTAATGTGGTGGATTCACAGCCTAACAAGCTAGCTATCAAAAATAACACGAGGAGCTGATCAAAAAACCATGGAAGATCAGACCAGACACTGCCAAGAGCAGCCCTGCAAGGCAGACCATCAATATGGGGAGCTTTTTGACTAGCCAAGCAAGCCACAGAAAGATAGTGGGGGCAACCAACTTGTTCTAATAAACTTAAGTGGACGCTAAGTAGTTAGCTAGCTAAGTTGGTTAGCTCCAAAGCTATGTTTGGTTGACTGAAAAAATGGTTAGTACGTGTCTGTTATATTTATGTTACTGCCTCCCTTTATAGAGGGTGATAATAACAATTAACACACATTTAAAGCACTCACCTAAAGAGGCATTCCAAACTTGTACATGCGAGGCAAATTCATGTAGAGTAGGAAGTCCTTAGAGTATTCCAACATCAAATCCAACCAGACCAGTAGGCCTATAGGCCGACCTCGGAGTCTCCTGTATCCTTTGCCCTCAAAAGTAGCTCCCTCTCCAGGGGTAGGAAACAAACTTCTTAGTGTCTCCCACGCATAGGCGGAAAGTTAAATTCCCTGTCCTGTTCAGGTGCACTGCATCCATTGGGTGTCTATTATAGTTCCCCGGTGGATAAATCCATTTATTTTAGTGTAATATATATTTACAGTCGCTATTTATAATGGGGTATATGCTGCTGTATGTGATACAGGGCTCTGATTCTGTCTCGGGTCCTTACATTCGCAGAGGCGCCCATCCCCCTCCTCACCGGCATCGACCGCGGGTCCCACCGAAACTGACACACAACCACGCCACGGGGTTTCCCTGGCGACCGTGCAGGGGCGCTCTCCTTGGGCGGCCCTTGCTGAGAGATCCCGCCTCTTGCCAATGATTCGACAGCAATGTGTCAGTCATGTCACACACGCGCTACACATGTAAGTCTTTGGTAAATTACAGCGTCGATCATTTTTTTCCCGTCAACTACGTAAAACAGGGCGGGCAGTACTTCGAGGAGGGGTGCGAAAATTCAGTTCCATTATATGTGTGTACTGGTGGCGCAGAAGGAGGAGAGCAAGACAGAGTGGCTGGATTCGGGAGACAATTTGACACCCAACAGAGGATCTGCACCTTCAAAGTTTCGGGAAATGCTCGTTATTAAATTCAAATGCCATGGAATTAATTTTAATTCGTTAGTGGGATTAATGTTTTTTATTTGAGGGTTACATTCATCTATTTTACGTGGAAGGAGCTTTCATACCAATACATAGTAGCAAGCGTTAGCTACACGGGGTCTCTGGGGCCCAGTTCCAGGGACACCAGAGGCAGGGTTAGCCCACTGGGTCAGCCCCACCTACCGGTATGTCAGATGAATGGAGGATGAGGTGTCGCTCTCGTAGCATCTGGTAAGGGGTTGGGCAGGGAAATAGACCAGTGATCCAGGGTTGCATCTACTTATTTACTGGTCCCTCCTACTTTTGTTCCCGCTTCCGAAACAATCTCTTCCCACACTTGGCAGACAGAAAAAGTGACCGACACAACAAAAATACCCCTCTCAGCAGCGGCTCAATAAAACTAACAATTTTTGGGAACAGGCAAAAAAAGAGTGCAACTTTATCTGTGATGTTAGCATTTACAGAGAGGAAATTGAGATGCAACCCTTTTGAAATGTGTAACGTCATTGCCCTAGTGTACAACCACACACTGAATTTACAACGAGTAAAACGAGTTTCTACAAGTAAATAAAGATTCCTTTGGAAATTTGGACTGATATTTATAAACAAATAGTCACAATGACGCCATTGGTTTCTTGTCATGTCATGAGACGTGGGGGGCGATTCTGATTGGCCGTGGTGATAAATGCCAACGTCATTTGTTGCAGAGGTCTGATAAGCGATGAAATTAGACAGCAAAATAATAGTTGGGTTGCGGCTTCCATAATAAAACGGAGTAAAATTCGTCAACAATAATGGTTGTGAAAGTACTTGAAACATTTGCGTATAGATACAAATGATAAAGCGAAGGCATATGTTTTACGTTATATGTGGTTTATCAGTTTTCTCAAAATAATGTTGTATCCGCTTTCCCGTCTTTTAGCGGTGAATGCTTGAAGGGCAGCTTACAAGTTCCCCAGCCAGACTAACATGGCAGGCAGTGGCCATTTTTTAACAATACCGCCATTGTTACTGCGGTGAAAAAAGTCATATGGCCAGTCCCAACCACGCACTGCAACATGGCTGTGTTCAACCCTCCCCCACACTGCTTTCACTGCCACAGCACATCGCTTCCATATGCAGCCTGTATGTTCGAGTCTGTAGGTGAAAACACGATGCAGGCTGCTTGTTACTTAACCTGGAGGCATTTTAATTGTCTCCATAGTCCGAAGCATTCACGCAATTAGAACACAGGAGGTATCAAAGTGTGGACATGTTACTACAATTGACATAACTTCGGGGTTCCAATGGTCTGTTCAAATATACATACATTTCATATTGCATGCATGACACTGCCTCTTTTACACTGGATATCTGCTTCAAATAAAATGTTTGACAATAAATGTAGAACGTAGAAATCGGGGAGTGGCAGCAAATACCCACAAATATCTGTTAGTGAGAACATAGACCCACAACAATGCACACATCATTCTTTGTGTATTAAGATTATTAGTGTTCAGAGTCCATAACAATAGTCATACACAAACATCTGCGTTCTCTCAAGCTTTAAATCGATCAACTTCATTATTATAAACTATCAACAGGCAATCAGAGTGCATAAGGTTAGGCCCAGCACAGACCTTTACTACATGACATTTTAGCTCCACAGAACTTCTCACCCACCATCCAATTCTACCAATAAATCAAAAAATGAGAATTTTGAATTTTTCCTTTTACATAAAGAAAAAACAATACAACAAAGTCCAGTAACTGTGCATACTGTTTAAGATGGCACACCACAGATTATACAGTATATGGCCCTAACAGGCATATGTATACAAAATATAGCCATTTATCAATAATAAGTAATGTTACTGAGTCTATAGGATAGGGATCTTTGGGAGAATAGTTGCATACAGACACAAAATCATTTAAACTTCAAAAATGAGTGATCACATATTATCAGTTAATAAATTACCCTTCACTCAGGAGTAGTGCATTCAACAGGGAAATACTACATTAGCTATGGGTATAATTATAATTCCATTATTTATTAAGCTACAGTACACTGCCCAATGAATAAGCATAACTACAATATTGGTCAACCACTAAAAAGATTTAATTTAGCTTTGCCATATCTGAAACTGGACAACAGATTAGATGTGTTTAGAAACTGATTCTAATAAGACTCTTCTAAGTAGGTGGCCTGTTTAAAAAAAGAAAAGGTCACCAAAATAAGACTGCCTTCGTCTTGTCCCCATATGAAGAACCGCTTCCCTCTCCCCTCTTGCTCCCAATGGCTGACTAAGCAGCTCAGACAAAGAATGAAAGAGAAACAAATGGCTGAGAGTGTTTGTTTTGTTGGGTTGGGACATGTCGTTTCCCCTGGTCTTCAGGTCTTTTTTAAAGGTTGTTACACTCTTGCATGCCAAGACTGCTGGGAAATGCTGCCCTCTGCTGCTTGTACTGTGGCAATGCAGAACCATGCCTCCCCCACTGTGGGTTTGAGCCCCTCAGAGCAGCTTCAGACTCCCAGTGACATTGTTCACCATCTCCTCCTCGCCCATGATGGCCAGAACAGTGCGGGACCCAGCCTCCACCTGCCAAAGACATGACAGATTGGTTTAGTGCTGATGGCACTCTGCAACACTGACTAAATCAAATCAAATTTTTGACAAAATATACTAATAATGTGGCAATATCCTAGGAGATATCCAAGAGATTTAAAATGGCCTTTTTCCTTCACCTGGGTAAGCCCTGCATCCTGGACCAAGTAAGTGGGCAGGCTGAGGCTCATGGCCAGGGCCTGAAGCTCCAGTAGATGAGCCACGTTGGTGCCCTGGACCACCACCTTCTTGGCTCTGTATCAACACCATGCACATTTACTTTTTCCATCATTAATGTTAACACACACACAGTTAACAACACAGTTGAAAGGTTTAGGGTTTTTTAAGTCAAGAGACTTAAATGGGCGACCAGCGGTTAAGCAAACCTAAACAAAAATGAAAGTGCACTTCATGGGAGAGCACTTCAGGAACTGGGGCATGTATGGGAGTAACATTTTGGATGTAAGGCTGGCTCCTCCTGAAATGAAAACTGTGATGCTGAAGACAGCTGAGCTGTAGATATGGACTATAACGTTTCTTAAGAAAATATTTTCAATCTAATCTAATCAATCTGCAGAACTACACAAGCATAAAGTTTGACACAATGGCACTGTTATGGCTTTTAAAGATTATACCGTTAACTGTTTTCAGATAGCCAAGTTGTACATTTAATTCCTTACAACTATAATGCTTTGCATGAACTGACACCATCAAAAATTTAGTGTTTGTTTAAATAAAATATACATAAATGCATGACTTTTCAGTGCATCTCTTCTCTATTAACATACTGTCCGGGCCTTACCCACTGTGGTCCCACTTCCAGGCCATCTCCCTCCAGCTGTTCTTCTCCTGTAGAGCCTGGTACAAACCCACAGCAGCATGGCCAACCTGGGCTGCCACCTGCACAGACACACAGCAGTTCACAGCTACACAGGAGTCTGTCACAGTTTTCAGCTGCACTGAAAATGGCCTCTATGTGCAGTTAAGAGTAAGTTACACACTGAAATTGAAAACAATAACTGCACTAAAACCATACATTTTTTAAATGTTCCATTATAATGCAAACCGCCTAAAATTATATTTGCATGACATCACTACAATCACTTTTTCAGTGCAACTGATCGGAACATAAATGAATTCCACACATCCTTAAGTTCTTGCTTTGTTTTTGCCAGTGGAGAAGCAAACCATGATGGAGTAACTTCTAAATGTTTGGTAAACACTGTTAGGATGGATCGTGTATTTGAACACAGCACATAACCAACACGGTCATTGGCACAGCTAGACTTACCTTTCCAACACCCATGGCAAGGTCCATGTTCACCACAAACACCATCTTGAACATGATGTCCTCGTCTCCCTCCTCCTGAGGGTCAGAGCAGACAAAGAGAGACACTGAGATTTGGCTTTGGACAAACTCCACAAGGTCTAATGTACCAATGTGTACCTGTGGGGACTAAGGCTAGCTTATGGGCACCTCATTCTCCAGCTTGTTGAAGTAGTACATGGCCGCCTCCTCTGCAGACACGTTCCGGGTGTGCAGAAGGGCCTGAAGTGGTGAGAAACAATGGAAAAAAATCACAGAACAGAGCAGTGAATTAGAGTTTGGCAACGCCTGCATTCATTTTGGCTGACACATCATAACCTAAGCAATATATTTATTCAGTTAAACCACATATTTTACAGTTGCTTCACTCACACTGCTCAACTAATACTGTTTAAATTATTTGGGATAGTTAGCTACTTATTTACTTTATCACAATGCCAGATCAAGTGTCACTATGTCATAGTCATCTTTTTTATTTGAGCTGCGGTTGAGCTGAGTTGAATTGGGGTTTTTAGCATGAAAGCTGTCGAGTAAAGCAAGTTCACATTATATAATATGGATCACTGAACAAGTGCCATTGTCACTCATTAAAATAGTTAGAGTTGCAACAATTAATTGATTGAAAGAAAATTAATTGCCATCTATTTTGATAAATGATAAATCCTTTCAGTCATTTTTCAACCAAAAATAATCGGCAGACAAATAATGAACATAAGTTTGTTGCAGCCCTAGAAATAGCACAATTAATAAATAGTTACTATGGAAGTAAAGGCAGTGGTGGTGACATAGGGAAACATAGCATTGAATTGGGGTGTAACTGATGGGGTTTAAATTATGACATACACAGCTCTCACAAAAAATGATTTTCATGGGATGTTGATGTAAACGTAGGCTAAACTCTGAAACAAACTGCCCACCTGTTTGGCTGCCTCCTCTGGGATGTCCAGCTCTCTGAGCTGCTGCAGAAACACAGGATTGACCTCGTGAGACCCCGAGTCTGGGCCTGACTGCTCTGATGGTTCCATTCTGGACTGCAATAGGAAAAACCGTAATACTGAACACCCTGCACAGAACGAACCCACAGGAAATACGATACCATTGTCAACATATTTTACCACCGTAGACTAAAAATTTTAAATATATCGGGGCCACAAAGACTGTGTGCAGTTCTGTGAGCACTTTAAAACATATTCATCTTTATTCATCAGGATCTTGTAAAAGGGATCCTAACGTTCAGCATGCATGTGTGATTATTTGCATATATGGATGGGCGGATGGTCCATTAGCACAAATATTACAAGCTATTAGAATAAACGGAGTCCCGAAGCCCTTTATTACACAAGTTAAAGTTGCATATATAACGTTAGACGACGTATCTCTACTGGTAACTGGTATCTAGTCTACTTGAATAGGAACATTTCGTAAAACGTCGTACGTCAACGTACTTTTCTAAGCAAGGCCGTATTAACAGTTGAATGAAGTGCGATTTGACGTTCTCTTTATATGCGAGAAGGAAGGACTATGAAGAGAACTAAATACCACGCTACCACAGAGTGTAACAAAACAAATCAGTTAGCTGTCGAATGGCAACGTTATGCTCGCTAGTTCTATGCAGGTGACCGTTAGCTCACCAAATGACACCATTCAAATTAGCATCGATAACAATGCAGCTAACGTTTCTTTTCGTTTTGACTAACAGCTACTAGTTACGCTATTTAAATAAGAACACTAACCACAAAGTGCACTAAGATGCTTAACGTTGATGGTTTCTTGTTAATGAAGGCAACCTTTCTGGCTCCAGGGCTGTTGATACAAAGGTAGCTAACATTAGCATTCGCCGCTACCGCTAACCGGACTAGCTTCAGCTCAGGAAGCTGTCCGTTTTTACCTGTTTTGCGCAGCTAGCTGGACAGCGGGAACAACAACGGCGACTTCCCCGCGGTTTCTTTCAGCCGTAATTTTCACCTGCGACCGAACAATTTGTGTTTCAATGTGGAATTACATTCAGTGGGACTCCGGTATGTTCCGTCTTCACAGTTACTCCATTTTGGACCCTTGTGCTCGCTGGCATAGGATTCTGCCTCTTGTAGAGTGTAGTGTTAGAGATTTTCTGGTAATATTAATGATATGATATGCGCGTGCACAAAGCAGACAGCCTACTCGCTTACTCCTACTCATGAATCTGATGATGAATTACGGCTATTAAAAAATTGTTATTAATCATTTTTATAATCTGATTATCACAATTATGCCATTTGACTTGAAAGCACTATGTAAATGCTTTCAAATATGCTTTACATGTAAGCAGGCGAGAACGTACTTGGCTTTCTATCTTGTTTAATCCTGCTGCAGTTGAATAACGATGAGCTGTGCGTACATTCCGGTAGTTAATTGGTAAGATGCCGTAGATACATTTGTTTAACAGGTATAGACTACATCTCAGCGGCCTGGTCTCCACGGTAACCTCGGCCTCGTGAACGCGCACAGCACCATTTAATTGGCCCCGGAAAACTTAGACTATCAGCCATCCTGCCCATTATGGGACCACACATCGGTCAGTTTTAAGCCCTAATAAATACCCTCACTTACTGTACATGTGAACATCTTGAGGGATTCAATATGTACGTCAGGTTTTTGAAAGAAAAACACCACATCCTTTTAAGAATACTTTATTACACATCTGTGACAAGTTACACCCCTTATTAAAACAGGTTAAATCACTACTGTTACATTTTAAAATCAGTATGCACAATTTTGTTAACACACAAGATAAGAAACGTTCTTAAAACCGCTCCTTGCAGAGCCTGCTCTACATTGCCAAATTTGTACAGCCTAACAACAGTTATAGTTTTCCCTCAGTTGGCCTGTCTTTATCCTCAATGAGATTTCCCCCCCATCGGAACGGACAGTGTAACACAGAGCAAACCATCTGTACATACGAGTCTTCAGCTGCGTGTGTGTGTGTGCCAAGTGATGTAGTGATAAACCTGTGGGCTACATTCCGACATGCTGAGCCTGGACCTGGGATTAACACACTTTAGACACACCAACACTCTTCAAGGGAGGCATGGACAGAAATGAGACAGTTCGGAAAAGATCTTCCTATTCACTGTCATCTTATTTGGTCACTGATGGCTATGGCTGGGACACTACAAACTGTCTATAGCACTGACTTCAATATTAAGAAACTGTTAGGCACCAAAGTTGATTCTCAGTCTTGTCTTCTTATAGTGTGATATTGAAAGGTTGTTTGACAAATGTGTATATATCCTGTAAAGTACAGTATTGAACAACTTGATTATTTTGGTAATTATGTACTGAAACTATTGGCACTGGTGCTATGTCAATGTCTGTTTCTCAACCCAGCCAGTTATCTCTACAATGCCTAACCATAAACTTATTATCCTAAATTAAGCGCCAATCCCAACCACAAAGGGCAGTGCTGTGAGAAACACTATTTAAAAAGGATTCTGACACCAGACTGGCGTCAACAAATGTTCAACCATACCCAGCCCTTCTAACCCCTCGTACGCATATCTCAGTCCTTGTCATTTAAATAAGAAAAACATCAGCAAATGTTAGCTGATGTATAGAAGGTCTCCAGTCGGAAGCAGGTCAGTGTGACAAGATCAACTATACCTACTGAGCCAGTAGTAGTATAAACAATACATAACCTGTATCAACCTGCCAAAACAAAATGCCATACAGACCTTCAACACATGAAGCAGTCACCTCATGATACAAGAACTGTATATACCAACCATGATGTCAATAGTAAAACATTTCAACACGTACCGTTACCTCGGCTTGGAGTGGAACTAGGTGAACCATGATCTAATACATTGTTTGAAACCTAAAAGGAATGTTAAAAAATGCACAAAGAAACATGACTGACCTGCAAAATAAAAACACGGTGGTGCACGCTAAGCTTCCACTTCATTAATACGAGTTACTTATCGGAAGGATTTTTGTTTTCTCCAATATCTTTCCAGTGACTTGTACGCTACAGACACATCCACACGAATACGTATAAAAGCAAGAAACAAAAACAGAGTTAACAGACCACTCAGTACTGTACCTTGAAAAGCTCCAGCTAGCAGGTTCTGATTTCTCACACATAGGGAAGAAAATGTTCACTCTGTGTGTGTGTGTGTGTACGTACTGCTGCAAATGAGAATGTCCAGCAGGTATTACTGTATATGTGCATCTGTGCTGTGCTGCTGGTAGGTGTAGCTGGTTGAAATGTACAAAGGAGTGTCACAAAAAAAAATAATAATTTGACGCAGCACAGCAGGCTGAGAGAGAGGTAGAGAGTGGCAGTGACAACTCTCAGCAATTTGCTTTAAGGGGGTTCTAAACAATGTTGTGTCGGGGTTTCATTCTTAAACATGTCCATTTCGGAGAAAAATCAGCTGAGTTCACTATTTTCTCAATATTACTGACTAAAACATCAAAAATATAATTGGCAGTTACTTCAATCATTTGTACTAGAACCCAGACGTGAAAATACAAGATGTAGACAAGCAGGGCAGTATGGATAAAAGTGCGCACACACACACACACACACACATCACCATACACACACAAAGAAATTACTTCTGACCGTACAGCAGCGACAAGCACACAAGGCATAAGAGGTACCGCTTCATAAAATTCACTCCAGAGGGAAAACAGTGACATAGGAGCCACCTTTTATAAGTCTTCAGATCAGCTGACTGTGGACCAGCTGGTTTCTTTTACACAAGAGCTGCTTTGTCGGAACCCAAAGTTTGAAGTCCAGCACATATTCTGTAGAGATAAAAACAGCCCTCCAAATGTCTCTTCATAAAATTAAGTTGAGTCGTTTACACATCCCCTCTTTCTTTGTCCAGGTGCTGTCCTGCAACTACAGACAGCTCAGGGAAAGTCACTGCTGCATCCTTAGCCAACAACGGACAAAAGGTGCTGGGATGTGAACTTCAATGCCAACCTGAATTTTCCAAAAAGGTTTCTTGAAAACCTCCCGGCTCCCTGACTCCAACCCTTCCTCCTGAAAGGTCGGTTTGGTGCCATCTCCCCATTTGTCTTGTTGCTCTCCTGCTTTTCAGTTCAACCTGCAGGGTGCAAGTCTCTTACTTCACCTCCCACTCCCAACCCGCTCTGTTTGCCGTGGCTCTGGTGGGTGCTTCCTCTGTCACAAGTCAGTGACTTTATTCTCCACAGCAGCTGCGATCTGTTGCAGCCTGTAGCCGAGCTGCATCTTCTGGGCCGTAGTGTCCTCCTCAAGTGCCGTGATGATCTGACCCGAAGAGGAAGAAGGCAGGGATGGACGGAGAGACAGGTAAAGAGGAAGCAAAGAGAGAGGACAAACACAAAGAGAACATTTATCATTCCTTCCATTACATTATTTTACTAGAGACGGGACAGATGGAGAGCTCAGTATGCATCTAGATGTCAGTGTCTGTGAAGTGACCTGACCCCGTCAGGTCACTTCACAGTGCTAAGCTATCATTTCATTTGTACTGTCATTTGAGAAGCGTTATTAACAGCTGTACTGTCATTTGAAACTGTCAATAAGATTCAGTAAATAGTGAAGCTGTCCGTTTCATTACTTTATATTCATGTAAAAAATATTCAAATATCAGTTAGATGGTAATCTGCATGAGAAATAAAGAAAAAGAACAAATATTCAATGATACTATGACCACTAAGGTTTCCACTGTAATACATGAATCCTTGGCAACTCTACAGTCGATCGTCTCAGACATCGCCTCGATCACGTCGAGCCCAAAGTCACCAGAATCCAAACCAACTGCACACCATCAAAGGTTACCAAAAGCTTTTTTCTGCCACAGTGTTACACTTTTTGAAACTACCACCTGGGGGAGCCAAAGTCAGAAGAAATAAATCGATGAATGAAGAAGAACACTTATTCTCCCTTGGACATCAAGCAGGCTCTCCTCCATAAAAAAGCTGCTAGTTTTACACATAGCTGCACATCTACATATTCAGGTATTTTCAGGCAGAAGTTATGACTTTTCATACTTCACAATGACCTAGAGTTTAGTGCAAGTAGTTCTGTAAGCAAGCCAATACTTTATATTGTGATGCTTTTTTCATCTCTACTGTGCACATTATCACGTTTGTTTTGTGCCACTGCTGAGTGGTAAACGCACCTGGTCGTAGTATTTGTTGATGTACTTGTAGAGCTCGTGCAGCGCAACCAGGTAATTCAGCTCTCCAGAGTAGTTCTGAAACAAAAAGCGTTCAGGTCAGGTGTGTGTACTGTTTATCTCTCTGTATTGTGGGCTCTGAGGTGTAGCAGCACTCACCCTGGACAGTTCAGCCAGAGCAGAGTTCATCTCCTGGTCACTGGCGGAGATGGTCTGCCTGATGTCAGCATAGTACCTGCAATAATAGAAATGACCATCAACTTCATGTCACTTCACTCACTGTCAATATCTTCATTCACTACACTACAAATTATCTCCAGCTCCAAAAAAGCCAGCAGTTAGAACGGAAGTACAGTACAACTGTTGCTATGGAAACAAAAAAACAGCCTTGTTTAGTCGCATTGATGTAAACTGTCAGGTTTCAGAACGTTGCACAAAGTTTCACCTTGTCTTGTTGCAAATCTTGGGTCTGAACTTTACAGAGCCATTAATATTAGATGGTTTGATCCGACAATGCATACATGATATTTGGTGTAAGTCAAGTTGTTGTCAGCTTAAATTGAATCTGAACCCACCTTTCCACCATCTGTTTGTAGCGAGGGATGTCTCTGGCATACAGCAGCTTGTTGATGGGAGAGTCCTGCTCAAAAAGAAAGGAGGGGTTGAGAACCAGAGAGAGGAAGGCCTCAGGCTGCATCAGTGTAAATGTCCACCACCACCTGTGACCGACACATCATTTACAGCTTCAACTCTTCCTCCTGTTTAACTTTCTTCCATTGTTTGTGAATGTAAAGGCCTTTTGTTGAGTCTCAGTTATGACTGGAGAAAACAGGTGGTAGCTTTTTTGACTGAAACCACAAAATGCAATTTAACATATAAAAAAACTAAACAACGTATATAATTGAAATGTGTTCTCTCTTCTACATGCTCCCTCCCCCCGCCCAGCCTCACCCGTCCCAGCTTGTGCTCGGCGATGGTGCAGGAGTCCATGAAGGTCTGGGAGATGACAGAGAGCACGGCGTCCACGTGGTCTGATGCCTGGACGTCAAAGATGAACTGAGGGTTCTTCACAATGTTGATCCAGAAACGCAGAGGCAGGCTGTAGAAATGTCAAGATCCAGCTTGCATCAGTCTTTTAAGTGGCTTGAATTTATTATATTAAACATTAAAAAGCAGCATTAGGTCCTTAGGTAAAGCCAATCTAATATATTTTAGCACAAAACATCCACACAAACATCTAAGAATACACTGAAGCAGTCACTTGTTACATCAGCAAATGCATCGAGGATGTAACCCACTCCAGACTCATCACAACCCGTGCCAACCAGAAGTCAAGGCTGACAGGGGACGTCCACAGGCTGCTAAGGGCCCGCAACATCGCCTTCAGATCTGGTGATGCAGCAGGTCTGAGAGCAGACAGAGCCAACTTGTCCCGAGGCATCAGGAAGGCCAAAAAACAATACACCCAGAGACCAGGGACAGCAGAGACACACGGAGCCTGTGGCAGGGCATAAGGAACATCACAGACCACAAACCCCTGCCGCAGATCTGCGATGGTGACACATCTCTGCTCAGTCTCAATGACTTCTTTGCTCGCTTTGAAGCCCAGAATAACTCTCCTGCCCAGAAAACATCACCGCCGCCAGCCAGTGTGGAGCACACTCCTCCTGATTAACACCCACAAGGCTGCGGGGCCAGACAACATTCCTGGTCGCATGCTGAAGGACTGCGCAGCGGAGCTCACAGATGTGCTCACAGACATCTTCAACACTTCCCTCAGGCAGGCGGTTGTTCCGATGTGCTTCAAAGTGACCACCATCCTCTCTGCGCCAAAGAAGTCATCTCCATCCTGCTTCAACGACTACCGCCC
>JAVQJL010037030.1:0-12500 GCA_036024295.1 Nannoperca obscura
TTAGACAATAGACTTCCTACATCTCCCCCGCACAAATGGACCGTCCCAAATAGTGAAACACAGTTGCGTGTAAGACAGGTGACAGGTACCCACAGGAAACAGGGCAAAGTAAAGCCCGCAGCCCCTACTTACAAAGAGGGGAGGGTATGTTGATGTCTACCAATAAGAGGGGAGGGTATGTTGATGCCTACCAATAAGAGGGGAGGGTATGTTGATGCCAACCAATAGGATGGAAGCCTTAAGGTCCAAACGTGTTAAGACGTTAAAAATGAACGTCTTAACACGTTAATTTTTAACGTCTTAACACGTTCATTTTTAATGTCTTAAGACGCACGTCAGAGTAGAGGTTTTGGTCCATTTGGCCTTCCATAAGAAACAGGCTTATTTCTGTTACACATAGACAGTTAAAAAAGGTTTCACACGCCTAAAAGTGTATAAAACAGTAGCAGTTACTCAAGTTTAACAGTAGTTTCTGATCTAGACCTGTTGCAAAGTGGTCCAGGTGGAGAAAAAACGATTAAATGGACCATAAAGGCCTTGAATGTGAAGTTCTAAGGTTTTATTGTCATGTCTGGTTGTTCTGTTAATGGTTTAATAGTGTTTTCTGCAGCCCAGATGTCTCCTGGAAGCTCTCGAAGCCTCCAATCACTGCATTTTAGTTGTGTTGTCCTAAAAGCAGTCACATTGAAATATATCAAGCCGGAAAGGTTGGAGCTTAATCTAATGTTGACTTCATTAGGAGCCGTACATAAGAAAGATAATGTAGGATCAAATCAAAGAGGACATATAAATGCATTTCCAAGAGATTTCGAGCAGCGTGTACAAAACCCCACCAGATGTCAGAGTGGTGTTTGTATACGGATGATGTGCAGTATAAATCAATCACATTCTGAGGAGTGAGAGTGGACACAAGCTAAAGGAATCAGAAAGTGTAAGAAAACATCTTTGTCTGTGCTGAGTACTTTTCTTACCAAAGTAATAATTACCAGAATGCTTTGAACAGTTAGAAGTGAAGGCGAACACTTCCTCATTCTGACTGTGTGGCTCTACAACAACGTGTGACCAGTAGAGGGCGCTGTGACGTGAACGTTAAAGATGTCCTAAGTGGAAATAGAGAGTCCTAAAACCTGGAAATGAGATTGTATTTCATTTCTTTAGCGTTTCTTGAATGGGCTTTTGGTTAGAGACCTGAAATAAGGTCTGTGTGGCCCCACTTGTCCATTTTCCAGCTCTTAGGTGTCTTTAAAAAAGGTGCTTCAAGAGGCTAAATGAGACTTCACAGGTTGTCGGGGACATGAAACAGTAACTCATCTCACTCAAATCAGGCATGTGTAATCTGCGTCGCACCCTGATGATGGTGTTCTGCTGCAGACAGATGTCATGTTTCACGTATGTCCAGTCACTGTTTCCAGGGTCCACACTGATCAATGTTACGATGCAAACTGTGGAGAAAACCTTTAAGGATCATAATTAATGTAGGAAATAAACATACATCCTGAACCTTTATACAGGGGTGTCTCTGTGTTCTGTCACTTTATCTTATTTATTTGTTATGTGCTCCAGAAATCTACACAAATTACTGCTCTGACCGAACAAACTAGAGTTAAACAGTTAACAGTTAAACAGAAATGAACTCTTCACACATATAATCACAATAGTTTATTAAAAACCTGCAACCTGTTATTCATTTTATTATTTATGTGAACAATTCTAAATGTTTAGCAGGGTTGGACATTGTTTTTGATTTGATGAAACTGAATAGCAGATTTTAATCAGGTTTAATAAGATATGAGTAACAAGAATGATAACAGATTGGATTTTTAACGACATAAAGATGCCCTCAATTATAAAAAAGGAAAAGCAGTCGTTTCCACGATGGAGGACCTTCAAGGGCACAGAGTGGAGTTCTCTCCAGGAGAACAGGTCGTACAACACTGATCATCAATCATCATCTATTCATTCAAATATCCCCCAGTAGACGTCGCTCTGCATGCAGCATCTGCAGCATCTGCACACATGAAGATGACAGCGTGAAGCTTTGATTAGTTGAGGCGTGCGCACCTGCATGTCAGTGCATTTAGAAGTTACACGCCGTGTGCTTCCAGGTAACAGCCATCTGTGCTGTGGCTAACAAGGACAGAATGATGCACTCTGGAAATCAGATTACACATTTAAATGGCCAGTGAACCCACACACTGAGCTAATATCACAGAAGCTACGTGTCCCTATATCAAGCATGCAGCATGGTCATGTGAGATATGACGTATTCACACTAGGAACCCCTCTTCTTCACTTAAGTAACGTTTTTTCTACATTTTAATGTTGTGTTTTATCTATGCTTCTCTTTCTTTATATTTTCTACCTACCGTGTCTTTTGTTATGCACTAAAATGCCTCTTATGTGGCTGATTTTGATTCTGTATCGACGAACACACGACCTTCAGAAAAGGTTGTGAGCAGCATCTTGGAAACACCAGCAAATACAGAAACGCTGCAAGTAGCACAGAGCAAGACGGCTGTGGGTGAACTTCATGAAGTCGGCCGAGGGGTGTTCAGGGTTCGTACAAACACAGGAAAGTTTGGAAACTGTTTCATTTTATGTTTGAATTCAAATGTACTCTCAATACTGATCCTGTCGTCATGTCTGTCTGTTGTCTCCTGGACTTTGGATGTGATGATAAAAGGCTTCCAGAGGCTGGAGGTCTTTGGGTTAGGTACCTTGAAAGTGCTTGAATTAAGGTCATGCATCATGTGTTAGTGGCCCCCAACAGTAGTCGTTGAATTAGGAGTTTAAGGACATTTATATTGTTTTATGTGCCAGTATTCATACACAACTACTGAAAACGAGTGTTTATGTGGATGATAAACAAGTTTTCCCTCCTCAGTTCGTGTCTTGCAGAACGACGCCGACGCAAACTGGAATGATAATTAGTGAGAGTTGAGATTAAAGGTTAATCACATTAAACCAGTTTTATCAAATTGTTCCTCTGTCTTTATCAGATCAAGTCTGTTTTAATCAAATCATTCATGTCTCTAAAACCACAAGGGGCAACTTTTAAGAGCAAGTGTATCAACTCAATTAAACTTCCATGAACTGTTATCAGTTCATTCCTTGATCCCACCCACAGAGAAGATAAAAAAACAACTCGGTGGCTACGGGACCTGAACACAACACATGGCGTTTAACTAAAGGATGGGTACATTCACTTTTACAGTGTGCTCACACCACCACGCTGTTTACATTGTTTATATGTGATGCAGTGATGACACTTTGGCCCACAGCAGGGCAGCTGATCGTCTCCTGCTGCGTGTAAATGTGGGCCACTTCATCCTCGCGCCGCCGACACGGGGTTATTCTCCGAGACAGAAGGCTACGCGCCCGAGAGAGGCACGTGCCACCTCGGGGTTACAGGGGACATTTCTGCTGATAAGCTGACATCCTGTATTCCAGGAGAGCTCCCTGACCTCTACTCGCTCTTCCAATTCTCTCAAACTGTAAAATCTGAAAGGATCACTGAGGAAAGAAAAATCACTTTATATGTGTTAATGTTTAACGTGGTCAACATTAAGTTACTCTGTATGTTAGTTACTCTGTGTGTTAGTTACTCTGTGTGTTAGTTAGTTACTCTGTGTGTTAGTTACTCTGTATGTTAGTTACTCTGTATGTTAGTTACAGACTGTCAGACTGACAGATATGTTAGTTACTCTGTATGTTAGTTACTCTGCATGTTAGTTACTCTGTGTGTAAGTTACTCTGTATGTTAGTTACAGACTGTCAGACTGACAGATATGTTAGTTACTCTGCATGTTAGTTACTCTGCATGTTAGTTACTCTGCGTGTTAGTTACTCTGTATGTTAGTTACATCCAGACTTCACAGTTGGAGCCACACAAACAAACCTGTTTGACCCAGAGCCTGTTGTCCTGCTCGGGATCATCTGTTCCACGAGGCCTCTGTTGATCTCTGACTGTCTGGACACAAAACCTGTGGTGGGATAAAAGATGCCATCAGGAGGTTAGTGATTAAAGAGGTGCAGGCGGTGAGCAGCGTGGGCCAACAACTAGTGTAAACACAAAGTCAGTATGTGTTTAGCAAAGTATTTTCAATATATTTAATGTTCAAACATTCAATTTTCAAAGCACTTTGAGGACTTCTTGCACAAACAGCAGCGCGCTCTCCTTATGAATATAATTTCATATGATCAAAACCTTTTTCCTCCACTTGGGGGCAGCAGAAACTACTTCTGAACACAGTATTGACATAATGTGGTAATGCTTTAAAGTCGATACAGCAAACGTTTAGCAAATCGTTATGTTAATTTACACATCCAGCAGGCGTGTTTGTCACGTGATGAATGTAAGTCGCTCTGTTTTTGGTCTCCACCAACTCCTGAGGGACACATCTGGCTCTTTAGCTGCTAAATGCCCCGCTGTGTTCACCAGCTGCTGGCTGCTGCTGAGCAGGTAGTGGACTGAGGAGCTTTGAGGCTTTTACTCTGAAAGCAGCTTCCTGTTGCGACTGACAACAATGCAATGACAGCGACGTTGACAGGAAGCTGAACAGTGACCTGAAAGTCTGTAAGTCAATCTCAATTATTACTGTTACATTACTCCCAAAACTATTTCCAGGTTTCTGAGACGTCACTAAAACCTTTGACTCGTCTGACTGCCTGAAAGTGATTTTTAGAGGCCTGAAGAGGTCAAAGTGTCCAGTCCAGAGGGCGGCTCCTGACCCCCAGGATGGGAACCAATGACCTAAGGCGATTGTTGGGAGTATAGATGAAGGGATGAGTGTGGGTGCCAAACCATTCACAGCTGTGGAAGCCAGCATGGGTGTGGACTTCAGGAGGGGATGCAAGTGACACGAACCTTAATGCAGAATATTCCATCATCATTTACCTGAATGTTGTGTTTTACTTCATATAAAAAAAGACATTGGCCACTAAAACGTTCACCAGAATGCAGGAAGTGAAGTGGTTGATGCTTAAATGTGTTGAAACTAAATCTAAGCCCTTGCAAACTACTAATGCAAATTAGAAATCAATTCTAAAAGAGACAGGAAGTAAATGCAATAAAATGCGTCTGTTTTCTCATTATTTTTACAGTTGCAGCGACATTTCGTGAACTCGGAAATCTGACGCTCCCTGAATCAATAAAAGACCCTACACGTGTTATAAATCGTGTACCAGCCTGACTGTGTGTGACAGTCCCGCTCGATGGAGACTTTATTTTGAAATTGAACACCGGAAGTGTGTTGACCCACGGCTGTGAGCTTGACAGTTGAGCGCGTCTCTGCACACTCCGCTCTGTGGACGCTCGGCATCAGCTTTCTCCTCACTTCTCGTTCATGGAACTAAAGCGATATTCGGATGCTGCAAACGGGATGAAGAAGTTGAAATGAAGTCCGGACTCGGGTTATAAGCAGTTTCTTCTCCCTGAGGAGTGAAGATGAGAAGTTTGCTCTTTGTCACCTTGTGCTTGTCGACCTGTCGGCTCTTGGTGAGTCCTCTGGTTCACTCCAGTATTTACAGCGATGACTACAATGCTTCTGTTCAAATACATTTAAACCTCTAACAACATGATGCTGGACACTGATGGGATGTATAAGCAGCTCACGATGGACTACAGACTGCACCATGTAAATATCCATGTGGGTTGGAAATAGTCTAGAAAGTGTCCATTTTGCACCTTATTTTACTATTTATTATTTTATTCTATTATTTCAATGATTTTATTTGTATTTACTCTTCGGTTTTTATCGAGCACAGTCTGGGATATCCTGCTGTTGTACATGTCTGGCTGCATGTGACCAATGAAACTTGAATCCTTTGAACCATTAATTAATATATATATAAATTTGTCTATAACACTTCACATACTTGACTGACTTTATGTTCTTTTATTTTCTGGGGTCGGTGTAAATATTCCTACACAGGATAAAACCAATTTAACGAGCACAAAGACTAAGCCCTATGATTGCGATCAATTAATCCTTATCTTCTCAAATAACCGGCTAATTGATTGACACAAGGTGACAATACCTGAGGAGTTTTTAAACTAAATGCGTGTGTACATTAGATTATGTGCAGTCGTATATTGAATTTCACTCAATATCTTTAAGTTTGGGACTTGTGACATTTGAACATGTCAGCTGTGGCTTTAGGAAATTGTAATAATGAGATTTTCTGGATTAAACACAGAAAATATATAAAGAAAATAGTGGCTTAAATGATATGTTGATTATGGAAATTGCTGCTAACAAATCATTTCTGTCAGTTGATTTATTGATCATTGACTAATTGTTTCATCTCCTGTGTATCAAAATCCTACTGAAGCATTTATTGTGAAGCCGATTCCTCATTTTTAAGCTGTTTTCAAAGTAAAAATGCCAAATGTTCCCTGAAACCCAGCTTCTCTAATGTTAAGATTTGTGATTTGTGATCATAAATTCAGACTCTTTGGACTGGTGGTCAGACAAAAAAAAAAGAAGCCAACTGCAAACGTCTTCCTTTATTTTTTATTATATTCCTTTTATTTATGTGACTCTATAAATGGCGAAGATAATTGGCAGACTAATAGATAATGAATGTATTTGTTTCTGTGGGGAATTACCGTGAAGGCACTTGTGATGTGAGTAATTAGTGGAGCTGATCTCCCGTTGGTTGTTGTTGTGGAGCCATCCTGCAGCGTTGATCCCACCCCCTCTCACACAGGATCTGCCCTCTTCCCGTGTGGATCCACCTCACAGGATAAACACTGCCCTCGCTTCCCATGAGCCTCCTGTGACTAGAAGCAGACGGGGCTGTCAAAATGTTCCCTTCACCCACAACAAATGGGCGGGTTTAATTATCTATCGGATGAACTGAACGGTGCCACCCAGAGTACACAAACCCCTCTCTCCTGCCCACTTATGGCCCGTCATGGCTGCAGTGTCCCGCTTGCTCGAGGGCACTTAGAAAGATGGATGGACGCTGAAATCAAATGTTTCCTTGTGACTATAACTCGGACACGTTGTTGTCTATACACAGTACATTTCCAAAGAAGTAAAGGGACTTTGGTGTAAATGTTGGATGCATTAACACAACTCTTCCTCAGCGACAGGAATAAGAAAATATTATATTACATGACAAGATGAGACTTTGCTTTACTGTGAAAAACTGAAGTCGCCATCACTGAGCGCTTCATGGAAATATCAGATTTGCAGGATTTTTGCTTTAATGTGACTTGTTAAATGTATTCGATGTGACTGAACTCACTGGATTAGGCAAACATTTCTATAATATTTACAACATATGAGTTTAAAATCTATTCTGAATTCAATCAATAGAAAAAGAGTTCTCACTCCAACGCCCTTGTGTTTCTTTTACTTCACTTATTTTGCAGTATGAAACATCACTACCAGCTCAGCTCGCTGGTTTTGGTCGTCACTTTCTGACTCAAAAAATCTTTTTTTAATTACTATTATTTGAAAAATGAAACTGCAAAAGATATAAGGCGATATAAGAATAAGGAGAGGAGAGTGTGATGTACTGACCAGCATCAGACTTGTCTGTGTGTTTGGAGTAACAAGGCTCAGTGCTGTTGTTGTGTAACAGCTTTTCTTACTTTCTTACTGTAAATCAAATACATCTGAAGATGTCACAAATATGATGCTATTTCTTTATTTTTTGGCATTTTAATTGGCTAAATTATGAATCAATGAATAGACAAGCAAAATAGTAATCGTTAATGAATAAATAAGTTTATTTTACTCTGATTCATATAACTAAAGTGAAAAGCTTTTCTCTTTCTGAGAGTAAAAGAGCAGAAAAAGAGGCAGGTTGGACATCATGCTGCGTGCACAAGCAGCCGTACACTCACTCAGGATGAACACATAATTATGATGAGATAAGTGAGAGTTGAAGAGGTTAAGCCCAATGTTTGCGTCTGCTCTGGCTCGTCTGTTAACTTGCCCATGTATACGTATCGGTATGTGCGTGTTGTGTGCAGCCCCGGTGCACCAGAGCAGGGACTCAGGTGTGAACAGGCTCCTGGCCACAGCGGCAGATTAAGCTCGTCTCTCTGAACATGGGCTGCAACTCACAGCACACAGACTAGAAATGCACAGAGTAGCAGAAGAAGAGGAGAACTCTGAATCCAGGTCATCTGTGTTGATGCTGTCTGATATTCTTTGGGCAGAATCGGTGATATCGGTGTCACCACTCATCTGCTAAGAATGTGCTGAAGTCCTGCTTTTGTTCAGTTCTGACTAAATAATCAAGTGTGAGCTTTAGTGAATGAAAACACATTTTAGTGACGTGTTTTCCTTTGAACATTAATGACATATTGTGGTAGAAGGTCAAATGCAGCAATGGCAAGAAACAACCACGTGCACAAAAGTAAAATGTCACTCTTAAGAGCCACGGAGAGTTCATCATACACAACCTCATGCACAACAGTGGTCAGCAAACATTTACAAAGTGAAATGTAGATAAATAATGGTATGTGGGCTTCTTCTCCACGGCAATGGTGGCTGAAGCTCGTGGGGGTTGTAGTGTTTAAGTCCACAGACGGGGGCTTGGCAGTGGAACAAGCATCGTAACGTTGCCCATGTGATGTCTGATTTTGGTCAGAAACATTTGGGGTTTGGTGAAGAGACACAAGCGCAGCTGTAACGTTTCTCTGCAGGTCAGAGACTCGATGGTGCACAGGTGAGATTCAACAAGGCAAACACAGGTGATTCAGTCCAAACAGGCCAACAGATCCGTGCAGGGAGCTGGCAAAGTACAACAGCTACAGAACTAACGCTAAGAAAGCTGGGAAGCGAGGAGCACACTAGGTAGAACAAAGACAATCCTGCAAGGTGAGTGGATGAAGGGGTGGAGGAGGACACTAACGCGATGTTACAGTGAACAAGCACTTGTCCAGAGTCCAGGTTTTGCAAGTGGAACAACACCAGTGCTCACGCACAACTCGTGCACCATATCCGACTCTAATGCACCCCCGTACTGTCAAGACGACACCACAGCCCACGCTGTTTGACTGACAGCTGATGTCTGGCAGGTGCAGAGCTGAAACAACGATTAAAAGATAAAGACGGGAAATTAAATAATAAAAAGAATCGCACAGATTTCTATTTTAGGCTAATCTTTTAAAGCCAATTAGGAAACTAAGGAACAGCCTCAGCAGTGTGCAGCATGTAGAAATCCCTTCATCTATTAGATTTAAGTTCATTTGCACATAACACCCATTCATTCATTCATTCATCACCCGACATACACTGGAACCATGCCAGTTTACACCAAGACAAAGCTTATATTTCTTCCCCACTTCTCCAAAATGAATAAGTAATGTAGAAGTACAAGAAATGGATAAAAGAAAATAAAAGAAGCTACACAGCCTTCCAGAGGAAACAGGAATAACTTACTTTTCTACTTGGTCCAGACCAAATGAGCTGAACCACAGGTGCATGTTGGTTTTTTCTCTCCTGTGGTATTAGATCATAAAGAGCGCCTACATAGAGAACTGGCAGGGCTGATGGAGGACAGCAGGGCGTATGAGCGCATGAATCTCCACCTCCAGAGGGATCAACATAAAGCTACACCACACTGATGCTCGCAGTGCAGTCCTTCAATAAATCATCCTTTTTAGTTGCTTATGAACCAAATGCTACGGTTTCAACGAGGCTTCAGTGCAAAAATATATAAAGTCGTAACTCCCACTTCAGCAGAGAGACTGAAACAGTTTTATCACCTTAACATTTCAGTAAAACAAAACAAACATCCACAGGACTCCTTTAGATTTAGTGCACATGGGTTCCCAAACTCAGCTGACGTTCACATGTCACTGACACATGTTGATGTCGAGGAGGAGTTTAAATGCACCGGGATACATTAAAGTTTAATTAATAATTGACTCTCTGGATACTTTTGTAAAAAGCAGTGTATAAACAGGGGTACGGTCCAGTGAGCGTCACCTTAATTAATGGTGCCAGGTGATGATTGTGGTGCTTGTTGGTGTTTTCCAGGAAACTAAGTGGATGAGTCGCATGAGACTCACGGTGGAACAGCTGCCTTCTCTCTCAAATGGAAATATATTGGCTGTTTGGTGATACTGTGTAGAAAACACCAACATGTTTACACCTGTACTTTTTATTTTCTTTCTGTGGGTTGACGTTGTTTTCTTCTAAGCAGGAAACAGTTTAGCTACAACTTTTAAGATGTGCAAGATACACAGAGATGTGTTAAAGCAATGGTTTGACACGGTGATGGTTTTACTGGCTGCTGAGCGACGTGTTGAAGCTTTTTCTTCACAGCAAATACCCCAAAACTAGATGTTTCTGGGCAGGAAGTCAGGTGACGAAACACTAGAAGCTCCCTTAGCAAACATATCTACCTCTAATAGAAAATGAGTCAACATTTGGTCAACAAACCTTAAAAGTTGACCTTACTACATATATTCTTTTAATTCTGGTGAGAGTAGGTTTGCTTTGGAGATGTGTTTGTCTTCAGGCTGCAGAAAGCAGTGAGGCGTAACCCACTATGATTAAGCATGAGTATAACATAGCTGTGATTCCTCATGTGCAACTTCTTACCAACCGTTCCTCTTGTGCCGTGAGCTTGAACATTAACACAATGAGATGAAACACTCGCCTCCATTATATGCAGCCAGCGCACAACGGATCACAATGTAACAGTTCTCATAATGAGGTTTAAATTTAGGCTTATTGTCCCAAAACCAGTTTGATTTTTACAATTAGAGGATAAGTCTGGTGTTTTGTTTCTAAAACTTAAATCCTGAAACAGCTGCTCACTGTAGTTTTTATGAAACTTTACTTAAACAGGAGGAAATTGTGCATTTGTTGGGGACTATTTTCAGCAGCGGATTAATACACATTTGGGGCATCCGGACGTTGTATGTGGGATTAATTCAAAATAAACTTGTTTTTGTTAGATACATTTTGGTATTTTCATTGCATTTGTGGACAACAATTTTATTTTAATAAGTTATTTTCATTTTCGTTATTTTCGTTTTGGGGGTTGTGAATGAATCGCTATGCTAACTGTTGTGTATCATACTAGTTTTAAAAGATATTGTAGTACAGAAATGGCAGAGGTTATTTAGGAAATAGATCCATATGAAGATAGTTTGTTTATTAGATTAAGAAAGATTCAAGAATATCAGAATGTGCCTTTAAATCATCATATTGGTTGCTTCCCTGTGTTTCTCCAGTGACAGTGTTGTTGCAATAGAGCAGAGTTTGGTGAGTCTGCTCTGCTCTGACGTTACGCCGGACTCACAGAGTGACTTTGAAACCCCGAAGCAGATGGCGAAGCCGGGTGGAGCCGGTCCTGGGGGCCGACTCTGAGGTCAACAGTGATTTCTGTGCATCCTTACGGAGTCTCATATTATTTATATGACTTAGATTTGGGGCAGCTGTGGCCTGAGGGTCAGAATAGCAGGCTTGTTACTCAAAGAACCAGCTGGAGAAATGAATGAGCAGCAGTCTGTGCTCCTGTCCCTGCAGAGCGCCTTACAGCAGGGAACTGAACCTTGAACAGGTCCGGTCTACATTGCCCAGTACAGAAAAGTAGATTTTTGAGATGGCGGATGCTGAAGACCAGATAAGACTCCACATCACATATTAAAATGAAGTTGCACGTAAAAAGATTAAAGCAGAACCTGTGCAACCAATGCAAATCCTTCCGCCTTGTCTTTGCTGCCTCGTCTCACTCTGCTGAATACAGACACAAGAGGAGGTGCAGAAAGAGACCTTTTCTCTCTCTTCGAATTACAATAAGCTGCACAGTTATTAGGACATTTTGCACAATGACGCCAAGTGAATACCGCCTACCCCACCTTTAAGAGAACCAGAATATGATCTAGAAAAAGAAGAGCCTCATTGTGCTCCATGTCGCCCCTGCAGCCAGATTACTGTGATGAAAGACTCTTTTATATGAAGTCTTTGCTGAGGGGTTTGTTGAGGTCTGATGCACTTGAGGTGGTTTACTTAGGCTCTCATCCGCAGTGAAGAATATGAATCATTTCCTCAATCACATAATATGTGAAGGATGTTTGTTCCGACCTGCCACTTCAACACCGCACATATTAGCATAACGGCATATAATGTGATATGATAGGCAAGGAAGCCTCTAAGTCTTTTACAGAAGGTGTAGAAATCCATAAAAACAACATTTAAAAACTGATGTGAAACTAAAAATGACTGCTGTGAAAATTGAGACAGAAAGAAATGAATGCATATTGATCAATCTCCCTAGATCCTGAACCTAAAAGAGTGGTTTTAAATTTTACAGTAGATTCTGTCAATACCCACAGATCAGGCCCCTAGCTGATAGTTGAGTTAAGGCCTTTACACACCGAGGACACTGCGACACTGAAGCGCTCATATAAAGCCAATGTGTGCTGCACTATGTGTTCTCCACTGTCTTAATTAGCAGGTAAAAAGCTAATTAATTATTGATATGACAAGCCTAACCTGCCTTCCTAACTCCACTACATCCAA